>JAULBU010036241.1:4530-15441 GCA_032358235.1 Odonthalia washingtoniensis | reverse complement strand
TACAGTCGTCATTCATGTCGGAACCACGTTGACCCCAAGTACAGTACTTGTGGGATTGTGGTGTACCAGGATCAGTTTACAGGCATAGCGAAATCATTTTTCACCGCAAATGTGAACATTAACAGGCAGTCACCTTCACAGATCGTTTCGTCAACTGTCTCCTGTTTCAACATGTAAGACTTTATCAGTTTTTTCGTGATAGCGTTCCAAGGTCTCAATAGCCCAGGGGTTCGTATTGGCGCTTCTTTCATATATATTCTAATCATTTTTGCAGAACTTCTGAATTCAGACCAGATGTAGTTGCTCCTTTGATCTACATGAAGGACATCGGGGAGGTCCTCAATAGACAAGAAACCACTTTCTCCTAATGGCCTTCCAAACCTCTTCGGATGAGAGACTTATCACGAATTGAGATGCTTTAATGTGAGAAGAAATATCTACCATATGTACCACTGTCTTCCTTTGAAGCCACATTGTGTCTACTTGGGCTTCTTGATTCAAGCGCAAGTCGTCTTCCATGATCTTTAGTTTGCAGGGTCTTGCTACTGACATCAGTTAGGCGCATGTTCTGCAATCATCAATGATCCTTTGAATTACCTGTTTTGACGTTTTGTATTCCACTACCTCGCTTCAGAATGTTTCTTCTCGATCAGATGCTCGAGTTGCTGAACGCTTTGTAACGACGATGTAGTTTACCAATAGTATAGTATATATACTATTGATGAACTAATACGTTTATAGTCAATTCGGTTTCCCTTTTACTGCCTTTATTTTCAGGCATCGGGTTTATGAATAAACGAGTCAGTTCCTGCTTCTACGCTACCTCAGTTATGTTGCTCGCTCGCATATTCATTCGTTCATATGAGTTTACAGGACACATATCAAATCAACCCTCTTCATAACTTTTCATACTATTGAGCTCCTTGAAGGTTATCTGAATTCTCGTATCACCAACCACCATTCATTCCTCCAGCGCATCGGATTTTATTGTTTTAAATTGATCTAATTGCACTCCAGACTATGAATATCGAGCAGTATGCTTCGTATTGGAAATTTGACATGATGCATCCCCGGTTCGCATCTGTATTGATTCGAATACCTGAAAACTGTGACTTGTCATTATTTCCCACTTGTAAGTATTCCTTGCCATTTCGTTCTTCGTTTTTTGATGTTGTTGGCTTATTCTTTTCTAGGTTAAGTATTTGTGTCGCACTGTTTTCGTCAGAATTTTGCTGTAAACTTTTTGGTTTCTGTTATTTATGCCGTGGGCCCCCCTTATTTCTTTTTTGGTTTTTCCAAATCACCTTTTGATGATTGTCTCATATGGTGTGGTCGTCTCATTGATTCCCTTATAGACTGGAATCCATGCATATATTCTTTTTCGGATACTTCTGATTAAAATTCCGTACATTTATTCCTTATTCATAATGATATGTCACTATCATCTTCCTCTTGTACCCACTAAGCATAAAGTTGCTCTTATAAATAAGTCGTCTTATCATCGTTGAATATGTCATGGGGTATTCAACAGATAAGAGGTCTGTTCGATTTCTCTCCTTCAATTTATGTATCCCCTCTGATAACTCCTCTCGACTATGCTTCCTGCTTTCCCGATGATTCTGTCCCTATATAAAAGATCATCTTTCTACGAGCATCCAGTAAGAGTCGAATCGTCTTCTTCTATCCATTCTGTATCTTTCATCTTTCTTATGCTTCCTTCCATATAGATTTGTTTCTCTTCTAACCATACAACCAATCCTTATCTCTAGGCTATACATCGTATATTTATCTTAATCATCTTCAATATATTCTCTCATCATTGTGCGTGTTTCACCAACTGTCTGACGACGATCACTGAGTCTGTCCGATATTCTATGCGTTGTTCATAGGTAATATCAGCCATGCCATACTTTTGCATCGTCTGAATGTCGGGTAAACCTACGTCTGTAAGTACTTGATCGAAAAGGAAACTGTCACCTTCGTATCTTTTATAAAGTAGTTTCTGATTTGCCGCAATGTTCGCTACATATATCCATAATACCGTAACTTCAAATTCATCAAGGTGTTTCGAAATTTCATCGCATAGACGGGTACTATATCTCTAGTGAGATATTCGTTCGGGTTGATCCGAAATGAGGTACTATCTTATTGGATGTTCTGCGGCTTGTATGCAATTTACTAGGTTAGATCTTCCTTTCCACATCGTCCATGTCTACGTAAATATGTCATATATATACTTTTGAATTGCCAATTGTCAATATTTCTTTTCTCTCTGTATTAATTATATATTTACTACTAGGTTAGTTGTAGTTTGATATTTGTAGTTCTGTTCCGCCACTACCCCTTCGGCTGCTTTCTCGGTCGTTGCGCGGGACTACTAGGTCGTTGAGCCGCTGTTTGATGATCAACCTACCAAATGTCGCGAAGAAGTCCGGAACTTTAGTAACTTTGCTACACACTTGTGGTTCCTACTGCTTTCTTATCAACGTCTTTCTCGGCTACTTCCTCCAGCTAGGGATTCGGTTGTGTTTCAGTCAATTACAATAGTTGAAGGTTTCTTGTTGTTATTATTAATTGGTGAAGAAATCCTTCTTCTTCCTCGTCGCTTCTTGCTGCGTCAAATTTTTCATACGTCTGTCTCTAAACCTCCAAAAGATATTCCCATATGTATTTTTTGACTTACTGTATTAGACTACTGTTGTCAGAGGAGTTGCTGATTTATTTCTGATTATACTAATCTCACACGTGAGCCTCTTAATAAAAGCTTCTGTATTTCTTGAATCACATTTGTTGTATGTCTCTTTATCACGTTTCATAATAATGCCATATTCTCATTCAGACCGCTTGTCGTCTATGCCTCTCCTCCGATTGCTCCAACTAATGTTTTATACCATACCGCAGCCTATTCCAACCATCACCTGCCGTCGTCCATTTTTTGTGACATCGAACACAAAGTAGTGCATACGATTTAACAAAATCAAGAGGAATGGTACTGATGTTGTTCTTGCATTGAGAAAATCGACATCGCCGAATAATTGAAGCAAATTCGTATGATGCATTTTGTAACTTACTGTCTTGAGGAGTTCGATCATTATCCCTATTTTAAGTCCTTCATGAAAAATGTCGGGGTCTTGCTTTGTGTACGGTGTAGCGAAGATAATGTGAATATAGCTAAACAATCAACGATCAGACATAGCAAAAATCAGTAAGATTTCAGAAAAGGATAAACACAAATTTAAAATTTAGCTCAAAATGTGTTCAATGTTCCCTTTTTCATGGTTCTATAGTTGCATTTGAAATTCATGGAAATAATCTTACTGTAATGTATAAAAAGTGTTTTGTAAGCATTCTCATTTATTCTCAATCTCATTCAAACCAAGAAACGTTCTCTGTAAGGATTTTCGCCGGACATACTTTCAAAATTTGAACGTATTTCAAATTTACCTATTTAACAGGTAACAAACGTTAGATTACCCATACACGTTTCTCACGTGTGCATTAGTAATCTATCCGAGTATTAACACCAAGCGAACGAACAGTCTTGTTTTACTCAAATTTTGGAGGCAATACACTACCTTTTACACCAAAGGTGTCTGAAAATTATTGAGACAAGTAACACCGGTCATTCTGAGTATAACCCCTCCCCATTACGGTTCAATGCATGCAACAACAACGATGAAAAACGAAATGAAGGCTTTAGACGGGTCACTATCTTCATCTCAACAAGAACACATCCACGAAACACAGTCAGATGACAACAATCGTGCTCGAACGGTCATAGAAGAAGAGGACTTGAATGAAAGTTTGATTAGCGCTGTAATGGACTCATCACATGATCAATACAAAGGTGAAGGAAGTATTGTTAATGGAAAACTTGGATCAGAATTGGTCGGCGCTCCACGACTGGAAACATCAAATACTGGATTTGCAGCTAGGCCAAGTCAACCGATTGATTCGGTAGCACCGACTATACTTGGCTGCTCAAGTAAAAGTATTTTAAGAAAATGTCCTAAAACTCCATGTAGCAATAATAAGTTGTCCCTTGGTGGTAATGGTAACATCCATAGGGCATTGGTTTGTTTCAGAAATATTCTGATGAGAATAAAACAGGTTCATGTCATTAAATTGGCTAATACTGGTCAAAGTTATATTTGTCTTTGGAATTGTACTACAAGACAATATGAAAATAGAACTAGTTTTGGGACTCGTGCGGATTTAACGAGATATCTACTACTTAACCCTGGACTAGAACTTGATTTTGGAAAAATGAGAATGTATAAATTGGAAAAACGAACTGGTCTTCATCTCATACATATATTCTTAAATTGTCTATCAAATGTTTCATGTTTTTGGGATACTGTTCGTAAAAAATTATTGGATCTTGAAAGTAATTGTCGTATACAACATGAAACGATTATGGATATGTTTAAAAATTCATCCGAAATAGTTCTTTACCAAGGACAAGATTTACCAGAATATGAAATCATATCAAGAATAATTGAAAGAGATTCAAGAAGTGGCGGATTTCCTTATCAATTCATGTTAATTTCATGTGGTATGTATGTACAACGTTATGTTCATGACAAAGGTTGGTTACCTTGTTATATAAATCCTGAAACATTACCTTGTAACTCGTGTACGTTTTGGAATAAAAACACACCAACGATTGAAGTTTATCCAGAACAACATTTCAATGTATCAGTTTCAAATTTTTTGGATAAATACTCTGAAGATGTGCAAGTTTTTGTAGGACAAAATTTAAATGGTTTAGCTCGAGAAGAATTAAAACGGTGGTTCAAAACATTAAGATTTCAACCTGGATTCTCAGCGAAGGGGCAAGTACCTGTGCTGATTAAAAGATCTAATAAGAATTTGAGAACAGTTCAATTACCGAGTTGTGTTACCGTTGATACGTCTACTTTGCGCATATCAGAGAATAGAGCAAAAGGTCCCTTGGAACGTTGTCCTGTGTCAGAATCACTGAACGAAAATGATGGTTTACGTCATGCTCAAAAGGATAGTAGTATTCCATGTATACCGATACCACCTTCTATATTCTCTGGTGCATTGGAAATTGTTGAAGATGATGGTAATACTGACAAGAGAACTAATAAAATAAATGATTCGCAATTTATTGGAGATGAATATACGCCACACAATAAGAACGCACCTAATTACAACAACATAAATGATCCATCAATAAACGATAATGATGCCATGCATATTGATAATTATAATGAAATTATCGCTGAGCAAGATACACGACAGTCTAGAGGTGTTGGAAATATTGCAATAGATAGTTCGAAAAAATCAGTGAAAGAAATGATTACAATTATAAAAGAAACTGGTCCGAAAATACTGAACAGAGAGTTAACCTCTGACGTTCAACAAACATTGAGAGAACAAATACTTATTGAATTTACGTGTATACGAGACCTAATCCAATTTACTGATCAAATGGAAAACATTGATACTGCCTCAATTGCTCATGAACTATGTCAAGTTTTACTATGTCAAGATATACATAATTGTTTTATGTCAAATGAAGATGATGGACCGTATGATCTTAAATCACTTGAATTAGATGTTATGGATGGAAATATACGTACAATTCATGGTGTGATTGAACGATTTAGAGAAGTCTGTTACGAATTATTAAATTTCTACTTCGATAGTTCATCGATGTCAAATGAAGTTTCTTATGTATTTAAAAGCGGTGAAGACGTGTGGGAATCATTTTCATCAAAATATTCAAACATCATAATGTTGGAAATGAAAATTTTAAAATTATCAAAGATATGTGAACGAGGTATGAAAATCGGATTCAAGAAAACAATTGATCGCGAAAGAACTAAGGCTTCTAGAAATCCTAAATTGTCAGAAAAAGAATATTTACATGTTCCATCGTCATCTGCTGGAAGTAATTTGATAGATGAACCTACGGTTACCTACATGAACTTCAGAGACGAAAAAGGACATTCGGTCATGGGTAAAAAACAAAGTGTGAAAGTGATGGGGATGTCGGTTGATATAAAGGAATGTGAAAGAGGTATCAATGAAGTATATCAATGCCATATTTGTAGTATAGTCATTGGCAAATCTTTTAATGATGTTATTGTATGTTCTAATAACATGTTTGGATTTTGTAGAAATGTCGTCTGTGGTGCTTGTTTGGAAGCTGTTATGGATTTGGAATGGGAAGAATTTAATCGATTAAGATTATTGGAACGTTGGTTTTGTTTTCATTGTACTGGTGTATGTTCCCGTAATAGCCGATGTAAAGTTGATCAGCCTGTCGAAAATGACATATGGAAAAGTTCTTTTAGAGTGGTTAAATTGTGGTGGTCTGTTGATAATGTTGAAGGAAATGTTAACAGTGTTGTTTTGTATTTAAGAAGGAGGTCTTTGAGTGGTACGTATGGTGAAGGAAATGAAGAAGGTGAAGAAAAGGTTAAACTTTCGCGAGGGCCAAGCAGTGTGTGGGATCGACGGAAGCGATTGGCTTTGGGTGCTTATCGTTGTCGTGTTGAAGTTGATGGTACTCATATTGCATGTACTACACTGCAGGTGTTTCCCAGGATGTGCAAAGACAAAGAGGCAGGTAAAAGGAAAAGAAGTAGCAATGGGGAACCATTACTTGGAAGGGCATGGTTGAAAAATGAAGAAAATAAACGAGGTCGTGGACGTGGTGGGATCATATGGAAAATGTCAGACGATTGCCACATAGGATCAAGTTCCATTCGACTTTCACAGTCAAATGGATTTGGAGACATAGAAGGAGGTGATAAACCAATAAAACAATGTAGCCGGACAGAAGGGTATGATTGGCTCAGTGGAAAACATCATCCAATAGCCAAATGGATCCCTTGCGAAGTTGATCATGAATGTGTCATTGTTAGTAATAGCAAAAACAGAGTAACATATTGTGCGAATGATTGGTTGACTGAAAATAATGTGAATAGAATAAATGAAATGCCCAGCATCAAAAATGGAATGAGTCATCGTGAATATGAAATGGTGTATAACACATGGATGTACAATAACATGAAAAAATATTTGAAGTATATAATAACATCTCGATCGGAAATACATGGCATTGGAATATTTACGATTAGTGGATATGAACGTGGAGATATGGTGATTGAATATACAGGCAGTGTTATACGGACACCGTTGGGTGATATTCGCGAAGTACAATATCAACGTGATGGACTAGGAACGTATTTATTTAAATTGAATGATGATGAAATCGTTGATGCGACTTTGAAAAGTAATCGTTCTAGATTCACGAACCATAGCTGTGACCCCAATATGATTTCTGATGTTATAAATATTCAAGGAAGAGATGTAATTGTTTTTAGAGCTATAAGACAGATACCGAAATTTTCGGAACTAACTTTTGACTACCAACTTCCTTATGAAGAGGATAAGAAATTACAATGCCTTTGTAATTCGTCCCGTTGCGCTGGTGTAATAAACTAATTTGATTACTTTCAATTATACATGACATTACGTGAAACAGATAGATAGCTCCAATTGAACACGTTCATATGTCTCCTGAATTGTTGATTGAATCTATCATTATATTGCAATATACTTCAATATACTTTTTGATCTACTTTAATTTCGGTACAGTTTTCATAACGGATTTCGTATATCTGTTCAAGTCATTTTTAACTGATCGTTCGTTTGGCGTCCTCGCCATTACCATTATTCTTAAGACTATGAATCAACAAAACAGTATTAACAATTTCTTAATACAGAGAACTATGATTGAAATTGTAATTCATAACATGCATTGCATTTTTGAAAGCAGCAAAGTATTCAAAACATATCACCAACTCAACAGCATCCAACTTCATTATCTTGGTGAAATGAACATCTGAAAAATGGTGTGTTAACATTTATATACCGTGGTGTGCCCATTGCGAACTGTCAAAACCCGCATTTTCAAAAGCTGAGAAAAGCAAACGGGAAATAGGCAAAACATTTGGCGCCGATATTTACGAAAATCATAACGATATCGCTGAACGATTCGTCGATCAGTAATTTCCAAAAAGTAAAGGATTCCAAGGCCAGGGACGTAATCAGCGAAGACCGTCCAATTCATTCATTCGATGTCTTCCAACAATTCTTCATATGCCGATGACAGTACAGAAATTAATCAAGAAGAAATGGTATTCATATAGCCTGAAGTATATTCAGATTAAATTGTCTCAACAGTAGGAAACAAGGCTCACGAAGATACATGTGGGACAAGGAAATATGGACGTATGTGGGTGTGATTGTTCCTGTCGGGTTGGGCAACCTCTGATGTAGTCGAGCTCTTGAAACCAGTTGCTCAGAAATATCGGTACACTCTCGTATTCAGTGTAATGATCGGATAGGTAGCGGATGTGAAATTGAACGCTAAAATGTTTGTCGTTGGCCCCAGTGGTGGTGTTGTTATTGTCAGTGCTACAAAAATATAGGCAGAGTCAGGGAATGGAAGGACAGTGATAACTATGGCCTTTTTTGATCCTTTGGTTAAGTCGTTGGTGGTGATGACAGACAGAATGGATTGTCAGTTGATCTTCAGAAATGAGAAGTGGAAGACGGCAATGTGTCAAGTGAGGAAGTCGAGAGTGAAAGTGATATTGATAGTGAAGATATGGAATGTTCTGAAGAACGGAAATGTGGAAAAGCTCCTAAAAATGGTGACGAAGGACCATGTGGATCTCATGAAGATTTGTAAATCGATCAACATTGAACAGAAATTTGGAAACAGAAACGATAAATATACAGTTGAAACCTTCAATCTCATTCATGCTTATTTATAATAATAGTCCCCCTAATGCTCCTTTAGCACCTTGAACTCTACCAACAAATTAATCCATGCGACTATGTCTAGATTCGACAGGCCCATTTTCACAACCAGATTGTATAGTGGCGATAACTTGATTATAGCCGATGGAATAAAAATTTTTATTACTTTTGATGCAGTAAGTAAAGTCTCGTCGATTAAAAACGCATTAGATTCAGCATCTCGTAACTTCCAAGCATCCACAAAATCCACAGTCCCACTTTCTACAACTTTCAAATCGTTGCCCAGAATGTTATGAACAAAGTTAAAAGAATTATCCAAGTTAACTTCAAATGTTCTCAAGACACTGTTATTCACGGCGGTTATCCTAGACCCTGTTTCAATTGCTATGTTAAGTTCTTTGTGATTGTCGTACGTCAACTAATGTATCAAGTCCGTATACATCAATTGCTTGAAATGATTCGTTTGTCTATTATTTTCCGAATGTAGCAATGATCAAAAGGATTTCTTATCATCCGGCGTTTGTAGACTTTTCCAGTTTTCTTTCATCGATGATACATTCTTTTCTTATTACAAGACACGGTCAAGCATAATCCCGCTGAATGTACCTTATCAAGTCAGAACAGCTTTCAAATATATCCTTTTCCCTCCAAATCCTTTCGTGTCTGTCAAAACTGGTGAAGATGCAGAACCAACCTTCATGGTACATAGTGATGAATTCGAAGGGTCATTCATGCATCATATCCTTCCATTTGAAAGACTACTGTGCTTGACATCAGCAATCGCTGTGAGTGACCCATTTGGGAGGCTGAAGGCAATGGAAAATGTTTTCGAATGTGCTATAAATCCTTTCAAATCTATGGTTTTTTGTAATAATATGTTAGGTGCCGAGTAGAGGCATTTCATTTTTCATTTTTCCTACTTTGATTATCTTACGGTCCAAGATTGATTTTAGCACATTGAAATATCGGAATTTTCACTCATTGAAAATATTGAAAGTTGAGAAATGCATGGCTTTAGCAAAAAAATGTGAACTTTTGTTGCGGCGTGCGACATACGAGTTGGTTGAAAATGAGGAGAAACGTAACGGTGTTATAAAGTCCATCATTTGTTTCATTTCTTGTTTCGAAGAAATCTGAAAAGGTCCTGAAACATTTCGAACAAGATGGTGGTGCAGCATGAAGCAACTTTGAATTATGCTGAAGGTCGACTAAGATTGATGTAGACCATGATCACGTGAAGATAAGAAAAAATACAACTGTCAAAACGATGACAGAACCAAAAAATTAATAGACATAGTGACACGTTTCTTGTCATTTGAAATAAAGAATAAAAACCTTAATTCTTGCCCTCGAGAGAGTCTCCACATACGTCATAATGAATTATCATAATGCCAATAATTGTTGATACTATTAATATCATTATTTATTTAAAATTATACGGCCTACTTGATTTGAAAATGGATTTTGCAATGTGCAATACATGTGAATCAGACACCATGAGTGTATATGATTATTTATCATAAATACGTTTATGTTCCCGCAATTGCTTGGTAAAATATGAACATGACGCAACGACACTCATACGCTTATCGTTACCAACAACATTCATATTTTGGCTATTGAGATGTTTACACGGGTACGTTCTTGACTAAATAGGAAGTACTTGTCTTCCAAATTTTAATTTAAAATAGCACCCTTCTTCTCTTCATCTGAATTTATATTCTTAGATAGAGCACTAATTTATAAATTAGTACTCTCGCTCTCTCACCTATAAATTATTCAAATTTCCTAAGTTCGTCCGCAACAGCAACATATACTATTAATTATTTTGTGTATGTACAGTATTCAAGATGTAGCCCGATAGTGTGTTCATTCAGGAACTAGAAAAAGCTAAAGCTAAATACTTTTCGGCTAATGAGAGGGCAGAAATCTAGAAATAGCAATATCATCTGGAAGAGGAGGCCGGGTGTGTATTCCAGATTTCTAAACGTTTTTTTCCCCATTTATTGTGCTGTTGACTGTAATTTGACTGTGAGTTTGGGGACGTCAACTTATGAACTGCCCTTCGTTAAGGTAATGACGTTGGCATTGCTCCCTCTCGTACCG
>JAULBU010036230.1:245-15443 GCA_032358235.1 Odonthalia washingtoniensis | reverse complement strand
CCAGCTGTAGAAAGGGGAGCATGGAGGGCTCCGAAGTCCGGTGATTTGATCTACATCGAGGCTCCCTCGTCAACGTCAGTGATCAGGTCAAGTGGGGCGGGTGAGGATATTTCCGTAGGGAAATCTGCAGGGATATTGAAGTTGTCCTTGGAAGAGATGAATGGGGGTGTACGAGACATATCTGCCGTGTTCTGGCGGATGCTTGTATATTGAAGGCCGAATAGGTCTTCGTCGTGATATTGCTCGCGGAGGAGAAGTGATAGCGTGATAGAGCGGTTGGACATTGTAGTGTAGATGGAGGTAGCCGGGTAGTTAGTTGTTTTTGTAGTCTTCTAGGCTAGGAGACCAATGTAATGACTCCATGGAGTAGCTCGGGTGCCGGGGGTACGGTTTTGAAGGGGCTGGAAGAGTTGAAAAACAAATACAACAAGGCTACGGACTGTAGACGTCACCGTGAAGGTAAGACCGGGGATCTGTAAGACCCTGTGCTTCACACATCCAGTGGTGCCGCTCGGAGGGACGCGCAAACGTGGGAGAGCACTGGCGAGTCGCCCTGATCGCAACCCGTAGCGTGGATGATGGAGTTCTTTCCTGCGGAGATCGAAGAAAGTTGTCGTGGAAGAGGCTGGGCGTCTAGTTGATCGCCAGGGAAAAGATATCCGTCCAAGTCGGCACCGGTTGGCGTCGGAGAGGCAATATTTTTTATCTAAAACTGGGAGCTAAACGAGGCTAACCGGAGTGGCGGTGGACACGTGTGAGATTATGAAAGAAAGGAGAAGGAGAAAATCGTAGCAGGAGGACCGTAGAAAGCCGTATAAGCGTAGAGTTGGCCGCGGAATTAATGTGGGTAAGCCTCAGTACCCGACACGAGGCAAGATACTACACAAGGAGCTATTTTAGACCGTAGTTGAGGAATAGTGGAATGTAAATGGAGTCTCCCACGGTAAGTGACGCTAGAGGTTGATCGGAAAGGCGCAGACGGAGATGATAATAACTTTTGGAGGGATTTGTTCTGAAGAACGAGTCGGCGGGTTGTAGTAGGGGGCCAGATAGGTGAGTCAGTCCATGTGAGATTTTCGTTACTCCAAGACCTCGTTGGCAACTGAATAATCCACTACCAAACGCGACTTTCCCGCCGTTGTGGTCAAAAAGCCGGCGATATCAGTCCTGTTTTGCGGATGCGAAAATCGTCGCTGGCCGACTCCTTTCATGCGAAGCCCATCGTTATCCAACGGATCATCTCTGCCCTTGCGAAGACCCTATTATCCGGGGTCAGGTGGTAAAAGTAGTGCGTCTGTAAGTAGTGTTTTCGAAAATGAGCGAAAATGTTTTGAGTAGCCAAAAAACTTTATTTTTTTCGGGAATGTAAATATATTTTCCAAATTTTTTTCGGACTATATCAAAAAACTGTACTTTTTACAGAAATGACCAATTTAATTTACTTTAAAACTTGTTGGCAATTTTGAAAAACGAAAAACTTTCGAGGAGTGTCTAAATTTATGAAATTGCGTCTCCTAAATATGTTTACATTCCCGAAATTTTGTGTCACCAATTTTGGAGTCCAAAACCATTTTGACAATAGTGAGAACAATTTTGACGACCGTCAAAATAGTTTTGACACTTGAAATTTATAAGATTAAATTTGCAGTCTTTCAAGGATATAAGTTACATTAAACGTAGTCATTTAACAACTCTGCTGCAACTAGCAGAAGAGTTTGATAGTATCGTGTCCACTCTACAATTTAGATGTCGTAATTCATCTTGTTAATTTTCATGCACTACCGCGAATGGTTTAGACACGAATGTTTCGATGAGCCATTATGGAATGGAGCAGAATAGTGGACGCAGGAATAAACGCCATCATTTGGTGCTACCTCCATCCCACCAAGTGGGTGGATTGGGTGATAGACTCCCAGTTGATCGCATGACTGATCAATTAGACTACGAAGACGCTGAAAAAGACGGGACATACATATCTACACTTGAATCAACGATACCTGCAGATCTGCGAGAAAGACACCAAGTATGGAAGATGCTGAGAATATTGAACAAAATATGGAGATGTATGCTATGGTGGAAGAGGTATCATCCCTTATTCAAACGGTAGAAGTCAATACCTGTAATCATATATTATCACTCTTTACGAGAAATAGTGGAAAAGTGGGACAGTTTATTAAGTTGTATAAGAATATGGATGTGATCCCCGAATGTATTAAACCCTGAAGAAAAATAAGCTATTGAAGAAGGGCTTCAAGGTAGAAACTCAGTTGTCCGAAAAAGGGTTCCGTTAGAAGAAAAATGCTGTGTTGACTTACTTTTGCGGAACAAGGAAGCTTGTGATTCTATGGTAGAATTTAGGAGTGTTCAGTTGAATCATACAGATAATTATAGTATTTTGACAGTACCTCGTCTTAGTTCAATAATGACTTCGATAATTGGCAGCTTCTAAGATAATGTCGGTATGGGCAGGATTGATGACCAGAACGGGAATAGATAAAATTGCAACAAAACAAGTAAAGGTGGTACAGAAGATTTAAGACACTACTACCAACAACAACTGCGAACCTTCTTAATGAAATTCATTCAGCCTTTCAGTCGCATTAGTCAAGGGACAAAGCATCCATTAAGTTTGAACTTTCAATGGGTCGAAATGGTGATGAAATTACAAGACTTAGAAACAAACAACGCGAGTTCACGACTGGATTCAAAAATCTTAGAAACAAACACTTCTTCATAGCAATGAGAAAGAAAGCCTTTATTTCCGTAATATGTGGGTGGCTAGGTAGCTTCGTTTCTTGCGTGATGTTAGATTCCACGACAATCGACGGTACATTTTGTGGATTCAATGATAATGTTCCGATTGATATAACCTACGAAAGTGACGACGAACGCAACTGTATCGAACGCAATGTTATGGAAACCGGTTATGCTTTAGCATTGTTTCAGAATGATGAGGACAGTGAGGACTAGTAGGATAAAGATATATTGGCGGCAAGGAAAAAGATTAACAGAATGAAGCAGAGATGATTGTCATGTAGAGTTTCATTCTAAGCTATATACGCTAAAATAGTAGCTGTTTCAACATCAGCTTTATCAGTGGACATATAGAAATAGACACAAACAAAATTAGAACTTAATGATTACCATCCTACGAAACATTTTATTCTTAAAATATAAAAAAAGCAACGATTAACGCCTCTAAATCTCTCAATAATTGTACAGAGAGGTATTGCGAGCCGCGGTTAGTTTATCCTCTCTTATTATTCGCTACAGTACCATTGTCCTTATTCCCTGACCCGCGATATTTACGTTCGCATCGCTCTTTGGTGGTGCCTCATATATATATATATATATATATATATAACGTCACTGGTAATGGTTAGAATGTATTTTCTTCCATTTACGCAAGACTTGAGGAGAAATTCACGAGTTAAGTTCAGTGCATAGTACTCGAATGGATCATAGACCACTTGTAAGTAGCAATCAATGCATACCTCATGATTTACGGCATATTCTTCTTTCTTGATCTCATTATTGATCAAATACATCTTGAGCTCAACCATAAAGGCTTCGCACCTCTGTTTGTTCAACCAGAGTAAATACGGCTCCAATCCATTCTGAAGGCGGGACAAGTTGTAATGAGGAAACGCTTTCTGTAACCGCTTTCTTGCCTGACTCAGATTTCCTTCGAAAACAGGACCTTGGTATGATGCACGAACAGCCTGAACAGAGCCAAATTGATAAAAACAATTTATTAAAAATGCAAGTAAACACTCATTTTCCTTACATCTACAAAAAACTCTCTTATTACGATCATAAACACTTGATTCAAATGCAACAACGGATCTCTGACCTGTACCGTGCACCAACATGATCTTATTAGGATACTTCCTGCAATCGGTATCGGCTCCATTATGGTTCAAGAACAATGCTCTTGATTCGTAATATACATCAGGTTCAGATCTGGTAGCCATTGAGATGCCAACTTCATCTGGTTCTCGGGGTCGGAACCGCTTTTTCGATTTCCGAAGACTGAAGGGGATGAGGTAAATGGTTAGTAAATTTTGAATAATGTATGTAAATGTTTCTGACTATTTGTTAGGCCCTCCGGACAGAAGCCTGGTGATTGATTTCTGAAAACAAAAGGTATATCCACTACAGGGATAATGTTTTATCATTTGGTTTCCATCTTCGTCTGTTCCTCGGAGTCGAAACCGCTTGTTTGATTTCCGAAAACTGGAGGGGATGCGGTAGATGGTTATACAGCGTACAAGAATATATGAAAATGTTGTCGACTATTTGTTTGGTCTTCCAGACCGAAGCCTCGTGATTTATTTGCTAAAACAAGAGGTGAGTCCACGGCGGCAATAGTTTTCGCATAGTTATGTTGCCACCTTTTATCTGGTCCTCAGGGTCGTAACCGCATGTACGATTTCAGAAGATAAAAGTGGTTCTTGTAGTTGATTTCTTGTAGTTGATCTGAAGAGAAAATAGTGAAAAGGACCTTCAAGGCCAGTTCTAAGTGTTTGAAAAACCTCAAATGACATTTGAGTAAATCATTGTTCTGGTTTACAATTACAGAATAAAAAATTGTTCTAGTTTACGTTTACAGTTATGCGTAAAATTTAAATCTTGAATAAATATTATTATTATCAAATTTTGATAAATACATATTAAATAAAATTTATGCGAAAAATATAAATCTTGAATAAATATTATTATTACCAAATTTTGATAAAAAAATTAAATAAAGTTTACAGTACTGGTCAACAATAAAATAAATAAAATAATATTTCATTCTTCACCAGTACGGTAATGTTAACGTATTGAAACTTGTATGTCTATTCATATATTCTAATCAACAGAAAAACCAACAGCATAACCAACAGCAACAAAAGCAACAACAACATCAACAATTGTTTTTGGTTTTCGATTATCGAGTCCTTCAATTCTATTGAGTTTTGTTGTATTTGTTTTGCTTTTGATCTCCCGCGGCCCTCTTGTATCCGTTGCGTTTCAACTCGTTATTTCATCTCAAACTGCAAAACAAGTTTCTGATATTCCTTTCCTACCTTCGACATCCGGCCTTCACTACCTCCTCTTCCGGTTCTTCACACCTGCTTATTATTTGCTCAGCTAGTTGTATGATCAAGAGCTGCATGTGCGTCGCTCCGAACACGATTTATGGTCGACTATGCCCCGACCTGAGATTATATGCAACCCCTACACGAGATGCCTCTCTGACAAATAAGTTTTTCATTTCTCGCATTCCTGTCATCCATCCATCCAAAACCAACATCTCCAATAGGCATAATCTGCAACAAGCTAAACCACCAAAACAAATGCACCCGTCAAAAATATTCAATACGTCTCGCTACATTGTTTTTGTTGTATTTTTCCCGGAATAAAACATGTTTCTGACTTCTTTATTTTTCCTTGTCATCAGTCATCCGTCTTGGCCTCCTGCAATTTGAGTGCTACTGCGAAAAAGAAAACCAAATTGAAAGGTAATTCGGCTGTTCTTACCGCTACTGCCGCAGCTATTGTACCATATACCGTACCTAGCACACCTACTCCTGGTTATATTCGCAGTGAAAAATTTCTTTTATCAATGCTCCGACGCCTCTAGCAGTTATTAGCATGAATAAGCGATTCTTCAAACGCAGCTACACCTTTTAGAACCCGTAATGAAGCAATGATGGAAAGAATGCCTGAAACATCTGCATTGCCTAGAAGGAATGGAAGACAAGATGCAATGCCTGATGTTGAAGAAATGGGAGTTGAAATTTTAAATCGTCTTCATAGTCCGGATCACGATATCCAATTACCTGGAATAGCATCAATTTTTGAAAATTTGAACCAAGGTGGAGCATTATTACATGTTGATATTGGTGCTAAAATATTATTAAGACTCGTACAATGTTTTGGAAATACATTAAAAAGGCTTGAAAATGGTAGACCATTAGAAGATGATGCAGCAGTATTAAAATGATTTTGAAAAGGTGTAATACGATTTGCACATGAACCTTTATTGAGGAGATTAGATAACTCGGCATTAAAATATTTATTAAGCGATATATTAAATAAAATGATTCCACAAAAAGTGCCGGGTGTTAATGATTGGGATCAAGTTCGTAGATGTGTAAATTTAATGATTTTGAAAGTATTAGAGTCATGTGATGAAAATGTATTATGTACCCATTAATTAATTTATTATTATCAAATAAAAGAAAGATGAAAAAATCAAGTATTGATAAAATTCCTGCATTGGCTAAAAGTTCAATATGTATCAAATCAATTGCAAAAGTTGCAAAAAGAGGATTTAAAAATTGTGGAATTAATGCATTATTAAGAGACATACATGTGTTTTAAGAAGCTAGCTCGGTAGGAAGAAATGGATCTGCTTCATCTGAAGATCAAACTTTTGCTGTGAAACTATTGAAAACGGTCGTGTACGCTGTTGTACAAGAAATTGGTTATAAATGTATTTGATAAAATGTATTTAATTGCCCAGCCTGTAAAATCTCGACTTGTACAATATATTGAAATGACTTTGAAAGAATCTGGACATGATGTTAATCAATTTGGTTCTATTCGTAGTAGTGATAGTGATGATGTACGACAACGTGACAGTAACAATAGAAATAGTACACCACCTGTTAGAATTGGTAATTTTCAAAATGAACATCGCAATACAGGAAGTGCTTCAGGTGCATCACCAGTAGGGGTGGTATTACATAGTGATCATACGTATGAAACAGGTAGGCATCTGAACAGTGTTGGTGGTGGTGTCAGTCAAGAGAAACAACCTGAAGGACACATTGCGAATCAGGTTTATTTAAAACGATTACATGACATTCAACGTAAGTATGGTTTACAAGCCAAGGCTGCAGGTGGTGGTGAGGATGGAACGAGCCTTGGAAAGGAGAATGTAAATGGAAGCATTACTGGTGGTCTTTGACAACAAACAAATGTTGAGAAAGCACCTAAAAAATCGGCAACTTTTCGAGAACGTATGGTAAAAATAAGAGAATTGCAGACGAGGAAAAAGAATAATAATATTAATAAATGAAAGACAGGAATATTGGAGCAGAGAGTGAGAGTAGAACATGAATAAATATTACGAATAATTAAATAATGATAATATGTTAGTTTGTATACGCGCGAAATTATTATTTTGGTTACATTTGTCTTTTTAAAAAAATGAGAAATTAAAAAAAAATTGTAAACATTTTCGACTCAATTATGTTAAAATTTGGAGTCCTGATTTGAATGTTTTTGCGGTTGTCAAAAAGTGTTCGGGTGATTTGGAAACATTAGGCTCGAAATGCCGAAATGTTTGGGGACAAAAAATAACGTTTCGATTTTAATCAAAAAACCAGAAAACCAAAAAACGGTAACATGTAGTGCACTTTTTAGTCGTTTCACATCATACCATAATACTTCTGTAATAGTTCAATAATTCATAAAATTTTTGAAAATAAAACAAAAAAATTGCCACTATGTCCGAAACAGTCCCGATAAAAAGGCTAAAAACGTAACTTTATTTTCTGGAATGTTCGGCAACCGAAAAACAAGATTTTTTCGGCACTTTTCGATAATTAAAGATACAAACGTGAAATTGAGGGCGGGGTGGTCTGTCGATTCAACCTACTGCCGAATAGTTCGAGCTACGAGATGTCAAGGGGTTAGCGTAAAGTGGTTTTAGTGTCCGTAGTCTTCCTATTGGTTAGTAAAGTAATGTGGTTCTGGTTTCCGCGGTCCTTAGACTAGGAAGGTGACTCGATATCATGACTCGGCTACCAGTCTTTGGGATTATCGGAGTCGAAGGTACGGGTCGTGTTCTTCTTCAGCGCTTGTTTTTGCCGCTGGAACGATCTGGCCGGTGTGTTGTGACGCGCCTGGACCGCAATAGTTTTTGACGCTGTTCGTGGCTCGGCTTAGTGCTTGTTTTGGATGAGTTACCTTTTCCACTAGTATTGACTGCTGGGAGTAATTTTCGTTTTGGATGTTGGTTCCGGTTTTTGTGAATGTCTACCTTTCTTTTCTAAAATACATTGTCCTGGTTCAAATGGGGATATGTATACTACTTTTAAGATTAATCCAAGTAATAATAATCAGTATAATGTGTTTCTATTAATAAAGGAGGATTAGATACTAATTGTTCAACTAGCTATTATAATCCTATCTCTTGTCAGGTCTCACGTGTCGGTTCGTATTTCAGATAGCATGATTGCGGTTTCGCCAGTCTGGCATGTTGTAATCCTCTGTTACTGGTGGAACTGTAAGGGTGTCTCTTCATTTGGAGTAGGTGTCGGCCTTGTCGTGTCAGCACAGTACAGTACATTCTTTTTGTTCTTCTTTACATTCGTTAAATGCATATGGGTACTGTAGTCGGCCTGAAGCATCCTGCTCGTTCTGGGATAGTACAGTACTCTACTCGTACCGTTACACGTATGACAATTAGCATTCCGTGTAATCTCCCACGTTTTGTTGCCTGTACCATGTTGACTGTCAAGCAATCTTCGGTTTATACAATTCGAGCGCATTCCGATTTCTCGTTAATTTTTTCTCTTCCCGAATTACTTAGCCCAAGATCATCTTCCGTCCGCGTCGCATCTTCGTACTACCTTCAGCGACATTGTAGTATTTTTACCTGCGTCCTTACGCACATTCCCTTATCACGTAGATATCCGTTTTCAGCGATATAATTACTGGCGATAAGAACCAACGATTTTTTGATATCTGTGCACAAAAAAAAGTTGTAGACCAAGTACTCTGTTCATGCACACTGATGTATACAGAAAGAACCCCACGTGACAGAAACGGAAACATGGACCACTGTAGTGTACTGCAGGATGTACGGGGGGTAGGAGACGGTAACACATTTTTACTGTACGTAACCGATTGTAACCGATCTCACTGTAACCGATGTCAGTTCAGTTTGAAGGCCTATAGTACACTTTAATTTATATGGGTTATCAATTCCAACTTATTCAATTTTACTAATGTTTTTTAAAAAATTAGTAAAATTTTAACAAAGTCACGGATTTCAAAGTCATGGATTTCAAGGCAAAACAGCCTTCTCGAAAGCAACTTCAGAATAGTTAAACATTAGTACGATGAACGAATACACGTGCAAATGTATTCCTTGTACACAGTTCATTAAATTTTAATCGTCGTAGTATGTGGCAGTAGAACTGAACATTCACCGTCATGGACATGAAAATGAATTACGGCAACCTCTGAACATCTGCCGTAAGTCTTTATTACATGTACACTAACAAACACTCTACATTTATCCCTTTCACAAAAAGAAGAATAAGTCCATCTAGATGACTCTGAAGACTTCAATCTTTATTTCTGTCGAACAACTGAATAGAAAAAGCAACAACAACAAAAATAATAACACCAATAATGATCAAAGCAACAATCATCATCAACATTTTAATCGAACAACTGAATAGAAAAAATAACAACAACAATAACAACAATAACAACAAAAGCCATAATAAAAATAACAACAACAGAAACAATAATCAATAAACAACAACAATAATAAATAAATACCAACAACAATAATATTAATAATACTAACATATTAATATTAAATTCAATTCCTATTAATAGTGTTACTATAATAAGTAATATTAATATTAATAATAGAAATTAACAATCTTAATGATGTCAACAACAATTAATAATAATAATAACAATATGAATACGAATTACTACTGGCAATCACAGTTTCAATTAAAGTTAATAATGTTCATATAATAACAATAACCACAATAACCACAACCTTAACCACAATACAATAAGAACAACAATATAAATATTTCTGAAATGAAATAATGATAATAATAAATAACAACAACTACAAGAAGAATAACAACTACAATATTACCAATAAAAATAATATGAATAAGAATATCAATTCTAAATGTTTCTATAATAAATAATAATAATAGTAATGAACAATCTTAATAATAACAACAACAGTTAATTATAATAATAATAATAATAATATCAGTACTAATGGAAGATGAAGATGAACGAAGATGGTGTGACCCCGGAAGATGATTAATTGATGGCGATGATCAACAATGGCGATGATCAACAAAGATGATGATGCAAGAAGATGGTGGGAACGAGGATGATGATGAACAATTATTGTGATGGTGATGAACAGAGGTGACGCAAAACGACTTAATACCCAAAATGAAACACATTAATTATATATATAATAATTAAACATTAATCAATATATAATTATGCATATGATAATAAAATTTTAATTAATAAAACGTTATTAAAACGTTATTAAAACAGTATAATTATAACATTATAATTATAACATTATAGATTTTCAAACCGAATGGAAGTGAATAATTTGGTCATCGTAACGTTTTGAAGATAACTAGGGAGAATCTGTTGATATTCTTGGAGAGCTATTTCCAAGTGTTCTTCTAACCCATCTTACCAAGTGTTGCACACAATGGAAGAAAATTCATATACGGATTCTACAATATCCTTATAACTATAGAAAGATGACTGTTGTCCACTCTTTAACCAGAAACTACTAGAGTAATTTGGAACTATTTTTTCCGAGCTTCAGCTTTGTGAAACATCCTCACTGGGTTATATAGTCTATCCTAGGATCCCTTTCGCCAAGTTGGATTACCGTTTCAATTATTTTAGGTATCCATGGTATGTATCTAACAAACTAGTTCTGTCTTCCGTTCGATACTGCGTTCATCTATTTTCTTCCCAATTCAATTCGGTGAAATTACGTTTCTTTTTATCCTCTACATTGAGAATTTTTCAAAGGACTGGCATCTAGAATAAACGCAATGGAGATTATTCAATAACAGTTTTTTTCCTGTACAGATTCAGTTATTTTTTCTCTCCTTTTCTCGGTTCGTTCATCCGCTCGCTCCCCTGTTACATCTTCTGTAAGATCCCCTGCTTCTCTTTTCTGTTGCTGTACATGAAATAACCTATTTTGAAGATGATTCCTACATACGGCATAGATCTTTTGTTCATCATTGTCATTGGAAGAAAAGATTCTTCTTCCTACCTGTAGAGAAGACTTGCATATTTTATTAAACAAACCCAATTCGTACATAAGTGCTTGATGCGGCAAGTAAATTCTTTGACACGTGTCCCCTCTCTGGGTTTGTCGGTGAACCGAAGAGCGCTCCATTTTCCTCCCTATTTATCTGTATAGAGTTGAAAAGATGTTGGAAAAGTGAAACAAACTGATTTTGTTAATTTAAGAAAAAGTAGAACACTCTCTTTTTATTTACTTAGTCTTAATATTTTGAAACGTCCAGCGTATTAATGGCAAGAATTTCAGCTGTTCCAAAATTGCAGTAGTGTGCTATCAAATTTAGTACACATATTGAGCTATTACATGTGACATATGTTGGATCAGGCTGTGATTTTGTCTCTGCATATTTTTTTATTACACGCCAGGACAGGTTGATGTTTCTTTGAGTTGAAGTACTACGGGTGGATAGGATATGATCATGTAGAGATCTCAGAGGCACCTCACAGAAATGAACATTTCCTGAGTGTTGTTTTCCTGTTCTAATCCTCTCTCTTTTACCAGCATTTTGTCTTGAGGAATCGTGATAGTTGGAGTTCATATTAAAGAAGTTTCGCCGTCCTGACCATCAACATTGCGAATTTAATAAATAATTTCAGCATGCCTCATGAATTTATTCAGCTTAGTTGATAATGAACTTAATAGGTATATAACCCAAAGATAATATTTTTTATTTCTGGATAACCTAAAAATTACTTTATGAGAACTGAAAGATTATTTGACTGACACAGACCTTAATTTGTAAATCCATTTCTTTTTTTATTTTAATAACATGAAATGTTAAATTTATCGTACTTTACTTACTGTGTCTGTTTTGCAATTACGTTCAATTTCTTGTCCTTCACTGATTTCATGTATCAATGTTTTAGCGGAGAAACTGGGGAGTGAGTTCAAGTCATAGGTTTCATTTTTGGGTTAATTTTCTCTTGGCAATGGTAAAATCAGATTGTTTAGAAAAAGAACCTCTGCGTCTTTTTTTAGGTTGTTTTCCCTAATCAAATGACGAAACTTGAGTGATGGAATGAAAAAGCTTAATAAAGGAACCGTCATAAATTTTATTTAAAATACCAATAATTTATTAATAATAATAAGTTTTAACTTTTTTTAAAAAAAGTTAAAAAAAAGTTAAAAAAAGGTAAAAAAATTTAGAACTTATTTTTATTAATTATAAAATTTTTATTGAATTATTACTAATAAAATTATTGGTTAAAAAAGTTTGAAAGTTTTGAAATAAAGTTAAAAAAAAGTACTTTAAAGTTATGAAATGCAATGGAACCCGCTGGCATCTATGTCAACGTTTTCCCTACGCTCATTTACAGGCCATTACATAATTTCAATATTTAATGTTAATTATGTATAGTTTTAATTGTAAATAATTAAAATAAATAATTTATATTATACATTTCAAATAAATTTTAAAAACATCTTTAGGATATCTTTCCGGATGGAGACTTTAAAAACAAATATGTTTAATATTCGAATTCCATCAAACACATCCCTAACGTTTAGAAATTTAATTATTTAAATGAATTATGAATAAAATTTATGTTTTCAATTATTTAAATGAATGTTGAATATTAGCTATTTCAAAATTTCTGACACAAGATTTCTGACACTTTCAAGATTTTATTTTTCGTAAATAACACTTTTTGCCCCACAGGATATGACCTCATGTCACGCATATAGAAGAAGAATCCAGCTCTTGTACAACTGATGTGTTCTTTTTTGTGAACAATATACCATTGTCGAACCAATTTTTGTTCGAGAACCAATTTGCGTGTTACCTAACAGGTGTATTACGCCCGATGGTAGACGACAGTATGACAAGTCATGGGCACGAATATGATACACCTATTCACAGTTATAAGTAAAATACTAAAGGAAGACACTGGTAGTCTTAACTTAGTCCAGTATATCACTAACAGTACAGTAACGCCATTATCCAATATATGTACATTACTTGGATCTAGGACCACTTTGGCTTCTACTAATTGCTAACAGTGGAATTTATGACACCTGTTGTGAAAACACCGACCTGAAGTTGATGACAATATACATACAGACTCCCAGACGGGGAGAAGGTAAACATGAAAAAAGTTACAGTTCAATAAAGAAAACCACCATCCATCTACAAATTGAGAAACCCAGTGCTGTCCGCAAGGATTAGACTGGGATAAAGACGTCAACCACGATATTGCTTGGTGAAAACCTAGGCGTTACTCAACTCCGGAACCGTGTCAGCGCGAATAACTTGACGGTTTCTGATCCAACAGAGAATCCAGAGTTAGTGTGGTTACTATTGTAGATCCACGCCTTACTATCTCCGCAATCACAGCAAAGGCTACGTGAAGGAAACAGCCTGAAACAAGTGCACAAGCACTATTATTACTAAAATGTTTATTAATTAACCTTTTATTGACTGTACGAACAAACTAAATAAAAACTGGTCAAACAACCACCCAGGGTGATACGTGTGATCTAGACGGAAGATACTGAAGAGAAAAAGGAGAACAGGAAGGAACGAATTCAGGGAGGGGTGTGAATCAAAAACCATCATATCATCATGATCAACGTCATCGTCAATTATTCATGTATAATATTATTATCACTTCGTCAACATCGTCATCTGTATCGTCATTACCGTTATCGTCGTTAATATTATTAATGATATCATACTCTACATTTGTAATCTATATCGTCGTTACCGTTATTGCAGTTAATATCATCAAGGACATAATCTTCAACATTGTTCTCAACGTCATCCTCATTTCATCTTATCATCATGTTCATTGTAATCTTCATCAACCACTGTGATCACCATCCTCATCTTCAACTCTAGGGTTGGCAACATCATTATCAGCATAATCTTGTACAACGTCATCTACGTCATGATCAAAATCATCGTAAGCATCTTTACCTTTAGTCGTCAACATAATCCTAAACTCTATGCTTTATCATCATCCGCTTCAGCCTCATTATTCTCAAATTCATCTTGATCATCATCAATATCGTCATCTCATCGTTCGTCATCCTCAGCATCATCGTCATCTCATCCTTTAACATAAAAATCATTATCATATCTCATCATGTAACAACAGCATCATTATCATCGCATCATGCAACATCAGAATCTACATCATCAGCGTCATGAAACATCAAAATCATCAGCATCATCAGCATCATCAGCATCATCATCTTCTTCTTCTGTATCATATCTGCATCATCATCTCATCGTCATCTGGGCTGTGTCACATGGACCGGACCAGACACTTCGAATTGACATGGTATAATAGACAATCCAATCATTTTATTTCGTGTGACACGGTCCACCCTTGGATCTTGATCGTAAATTTGTTGGTGAACATACTTTTGTATAGCGGAGATTTGGTTGTGAGGACAGCTTCAGTGTGGGGGGTCCACAAGGTGCTGGTTAACAGGAATCCAGGAAATTCCATCGAGTTATCCGATTTCGTAGCTATTCCTCAAAGCCAATACATCGATTTGTAGTCTCCTCTCCGTGGTCTGGCCTTCCTTTGCAAAAACTTTGAAGACAGTATTTCTGTCAATCAACGCTTCAAGTAGAATGGTCTTTCCAAGAATCTCTTCTATCAGGTCTTTTAAAATAAGAGCAATTTCAAAGCTCAAAAACAGGGCTTTAAATTTAGCTGCCATCAGGCAAAGGGCCATGCGTTTGAAATTGTTCGAAGCGTAATGTATAATGTTGAAATTGTCCTTGGCATATCACAAAAAAATAAAGTAACCAAGTTTGATTTTTAGCCCATGTGCATTGGCAAAGGTAGCGTCGATATACAAGACCAATCGTAGATTGTCGATGTTAAATGGTACGAAATTAAGGCCCTGGTTACTCGTTTCTATTAGAAATTTGATTGCTTTTTGGAGGGACTTGTCTTCTTGTTCTGTCATCGGCTTGTTACTTGGTGCCACGAGTTGGACTGGTGCGAATACATTAGGACGTACGGTCACATCTATGTATGATGACATGACTCGTTGGCTTGCGAAGTCTGCTTGATCTGTTGAAAACTGAAGACTGTCTATCTTTTCAGTTTGCCGTATGGTGAGGGTATTGT
>JAULBU010036219.1:0-15444 GCA_032358235.1 Odonthalia washingtoniensis | reverse complement strand
AATTGAATATCTGAAAGGTCCGCAGTACGCCACCATGACATGTCTAACACACTGTTTCTATTGGATTTCATTATTTTCTCTTCGCGTCAGCAATATCAGCCTCCCTTCCCTTCGTTTCCGTTGCACCGGATTCCTTCAAATTGAATCTGAATAGTAGAGATCCATAGCAAAGTGCTTCAAACAATCTATCTTTAGCAGCTCTTTTCCTTCCACTACAAAAATCAGATAACAACTGTCTCAAACGCCCCTCTAAAATACCAACTTTTGATAGCTCTTCAACAACGTCATTCCTCATTTCTTCTGTCTGATAAATGTATACGCTTTCACCGCATGTAATTTCAGCTCTAAGCAATGAACATATAATATCTTTCCCGCTGTTGATGGAGGAGTAATATATGTTGTTTCCACTGCATAGAAAGGTCATTGGTATCGGTACAATTATTGAACCTTCCAACCGTTTTTTCCATTCTCCATTACAATGGCTGCTCTGTTCGTCTAGTTTCTGGTGTTTCGCTCATTATATGGGTCCAATTCACACGTTTCCTTGATTCCCCACTTTGCATTCTCAGGTCTACTGCCAGTCCAATTCCCAAATATTTCTTTGGAACTTGCTCTATCATCCTCTCCACATACTTTCTACGACTCTTGTTGTTGTCTCCAATCTTTTTAAGAAGTTCTTGATTCAGAACTTTGAAACTCTGCACCATTCCTTTTAGTTAAACATTCCTACAATCAATTTTCTTAACTTCTGATTGCAGAATCTTGATTGAAACCTCTTTACTCATCACCTCCTGTGCATTCTCATTGGTCGAAACCTTGTACTCATTCATCAACACAGAAAGTCTTGTGTTCTCCGCAGTTATTTTTCGAACATCTTCTTCCAGCCGACGGAGATCTTCCAAATTTACTTTTCCTTGTACTGACGAAAATTCGTCAGATGCAGCACCCAAACTGGTAGCGTTTCTACCATTTTCCACAGTATTTACAATCTCATTACTGTCCGTTTTGGAATCCATATCATCCGTGTTCCGATTGTTCACTTCATCAATACCACTCATAGATGAAGATTCATTTGTACCATTTCCGCTCATTCTACCATTACACCCTCTTCTGTTTCCACGAACTCCACGAATCCTTCCTCTACCTCCTCCTCGACTAACACCGCACCTTTCCAAAATCATATTAGAACTAGGCCCACCGAGTTCATCTACCACATCTTCACTTCCGCAACTACGCGCTCTCGCCCCTTTAGATGGGAGTTCCGAATTTCCCGCTGTTGACTCCAACAATCTTTCCGAACATTTTCTGGCACCAACGCGATTCGCCATAACTGATTTCAGGACACTAAATGAATCGCAATAATTTAAATATCAACTTTTATTCCTCGTACAATATTATCTTCAACTTTCGATAATGAAACAAGTTCCTACATAGGTTGCAACTACATGTAAAGGCTATGATAGTAGATGTGTACAACTTGCAGTCAAAACTGCACTACACTATGGCTCTGGTAGTCACTGTATGCAATTTCCACACCATGTGGAGTTCGATTTTTTGCGGAAAATCAATTAATTGATTTTTCACAAAATCGCAATGACCATATGGAGTGAAAATTTCATGATTTCTGTACCTTATTTCCTTTCATTCCAGATACAGTCTATCTAACAGCCGTACATGATACAAATAGGACGTAAATATTTATTAAAAATAAGACTTTATAAATAGCTGCGTCTAATAACTTCAACTACTCCCCATGCTACCGCCCACTTAGCTTACCGTACCGTTCTTATATAAATTGTCACTGACCAGGTGCATAATCAGCATGTCGTTACTAGCATGTTGTAAACTACTTTACACCCATGTTTTGGCGTCATCTGTAACATCATGGTAATAATGTGAGCCACAAGTAGTCTAGTTGTAAATAAGTCCCTTCTTCATTACAAATCATAGTATAACATTTTGCAGATAGGCTACTATTTTCGAAACTGAACGCTCTCAACAAAACATGCAGTACAAATTGTAATTTCAGAAACAGTAACTAGCAAATTGACTGTACTAGTCATCATTTCACAAAGTACTTGAACTTAATTGACTTTATAAAACATGTTACTTCTTTAATAGCAGGATACACTAACAAATAAAAAAAAACAGGGAGAAGATAAGAATGAGTTGAACATTTGTTCAATTTCAACACCACCACTTTCATACATTTCATTCAACCATTCACTTACTTTCCCGACAATTCCTCACAATTTCAGCCGTAATCACTTTACAGTATTCAACTGACGATACTTGCTTTGAGAATAATCTCGCATCAAATTCAGCGTCGCAGATGATGTTAATACCTTCTTCCACCTCCTACCTTCCAACTAAAGATTCTATAATATTTAAAGATACAGCCAACGACTTGTTTAGAACACCTGCTTTGCTCTTGTCCATTTCATGTCCCATTCCCCTTAATGACGATACGTATTTAGCTATAGTACCACTACTACTAGCTGGCTTTTCGCATCGATACTGTTGTCCATCGGAACCGTTCATGATAATACGGGATGTTTCTTTTGAATGTCCTGTTGAATTATCCGGTTTAAAGCTACAGCTGTGTCCTGTGATAGCAATAGTTGGGTAAATAGGTGCATATTTTTTTCTTTATTAAAAATGATCACACCACACAATAATTACGTAAACTACTGAAATATATTTCGCACATTGCTTATATATTTCAGATCCAGTATCATACATCATGATGTATCCATCTTTTGCATGTCATGCTTCTCTATCCCCATTCCTAGTTTTAAATGCCACATACTTGTGGGTTTTTCCTGGGAGATTTCAAGGACACTACGCCATTTGGTTTAGAGCATACACGTGACAGAACGCATACGTCCACATTTAATTTTTTGGATCCCTTAATTTTTTTAATTGCTTTATTTTCGGATTGTGTGAATTTTTTTATTATTTTCTGCCGTATGCTTACTTGATTTTTTATTAAAAAATAATATTCGAAGTTTAAATGGCAATAGAACCTTTTCGATTTCTTAACAATTTTCAGATTTGCCGTTCCAGCTCGAGAAATGACCGTTGTGTGCCTTTTTGAGTCAATAAAATTTCAACTAATCAGCCATTTATGTGCTTTTTTCATACATTTCCATTGCCTGCTTTTCTACCATCCGAGCACATTTCCCTCGACCAGTCACAACTATAACTGATCAACTTGCAACGATGATCCCAACACGGTGACAGTTCACTCATTCTGACCATTCAACAGCGACTCGCACATGTCAGTTCCTATCGCGATGAACTTATTTCATGCGTCAACATTTGAGCACAGGTAAGTATTCATTAACTATTAATTCATGCAAACATTTTAGTACAAATTCCATTCATATTTGTTAACCTTCCTTTACCTTCACTTTCTCATCTGATTTTCCTTTACAGGTTACTTTTCTTTTATCAACTACCCTGGTTCAGGTAAATAAGTATGTTTTCATTCCTCTTCCGTTTATGGTTTCATACTCTAATTCCCATTTCATGATCATTTAATATTCAATTTACTAACTTTTGTTTTATTATATATATTTAAAGTCATTTTTATATATCTGCAGATCCATATGGTTCATCTCTTCACAGAGAACTTATGGATATGAGCTTGAACAATTTCGTTGTATATATCTCATATAACAATATATATAAATATATAAATATATACTTATTGGATGCGTTTCTTGGTCGTTGCTTATGGTGGTTCTCATTCTTCTTTTACTGCATAGTTTCTACTTTTCACACTTTCCCTTGTTCCATACAATTTTTCATAGCTCCATCTCTATCTCGTTTTTCATTATTATATTTCTTTGTTATTTTGCTTTTCCCATATTTTTATCAAATTGGTCGATTTGATATCGCATGATATTACAAATAAGAAAAATATTTATATCGTGTATACCATAATTGGTATACATATATTGCAATGTATATTGCTATTATTCTATACATCATTCGCATATGCCATCATATCAATCCTACATATAACAGATATATACATCAGAAATGACACTAACCATGCACTTCCACATTCATGAAATGAATGAAAAATGGATGAACCATTGACGATTGCATACGGTATATGAATGAATTAATGTATTTTACATAAACTCAACTATTCAGCACATGAATGTAAAAGTCAATGTGACTTACATTACAAACTACATTTTTCGCAGTATTATGTAAAGTATTCATTCAACGTGTCATACACAATGTGTAGTTACGAGCCTACATTACATAGACAAAAATCTCTTGTGTATGAAAGAAGTTTTCAATCATACATTTGTGAAATTTTTCAAACAATGTATGTTGGCTCGGACAGTTTCTTCCATTTATTCTGCGCTGTCCGTAAGTAAATTTCTATGCCTCATACATTAAAACATACAGTATCTGTATGCCATAGTTAATACCCCATACATTTTATCTTAAAATTGTGCAAATGTTTCCTTCAGTTACCATCCGTAACTAAGAAAATACTGTAGTTTTCTGTATGTAACTTACACGGACCCCAAAAATTCGCATGGACTAGTAGATGTGACATCCACCCCAAAACTACGCCTCTTGAATGTAGGAATTCAGTTCCGGAAACACAGACGTCAACTACAAGTTGAGCTAATACGTATTAGCTCAATCCCTGGATTGTAGTAATATACTACAATACCACTGAAAATAAAAACAATAGTACAACGTGTGATGATACCAAAAGATAGACATTAACATTTTAAACTGAATGAATTGAACGTACCACACATTCAACGGCTATAATATTACCTCCGCAAATCATTAAAACTAATCTATGTTTCAGGGCCGGGCCCCTTCCTTTAATACAGAAAATAAGTCTTGTGTGACTTGTCAAAACATCATACACCATTTCAATTCATTAAAGAAGTGAAATGGCAGATGAACAAAGGCAAAAGGCTACTTGATGTCTTCCACATATGAACCCTCTTCCTTGCCTTTAATGCATCCATTTTTATTACAGATCTCTTTGCTTCTGTTATAACTGTGGTATCAGCTGTCAAATTCATTCCGGATTCAGTAGCTGACGTGCATAAACCTCTACGAAATACGGTATTGACTGAGTCACGCGAGATGCATCCTTCTGGCAACCAATGAAACGGCGGTGTTTTGGCAGTAACAAGCCAACTATAGCAACAGATAATGTTCCTGAACAGAAAGCAATAACCGTATCATCAGCCTGGGAATATTTTAAAACCAAGTCCATCATCCAAGACACTTTTTCTGTTCCGGACGGAGCATAGTTCTTCTCACCGCCGTAACCATTCTTGAATTACTATTCCTGTGAATAACGTTAAGGTTCGGAATGCGTGATATGTTGTTCATGCAATTGTACCAACTTTGGTGGTTGCTAGCAATTTTCTCGACATTTATATAGTCTGTCCAATTGTAAAATTTCATGTTATCCATACCCGTACGCCAGAAGTGAATTTCAGTCTCCGTCACCGATACATGAGTAACTCTCCGAATCCTAGGGTCACATCCGTATGTACGGGGGATCTGACATAAATTAAGGGTTGCCTCTTTACACTGAAGGATTTTTCATAATTTGAAGACTCATCACCATCATCACCATCATCATCACTATCACTGTCACCGTCGTCGTCATCATCATCATCATCATCATCATCATCATCATCGTTTCTCTCCGAAGCCAAATATCGATACCAAGGATTGAATTGCAATGTACGGCAGAATATGTGACTATGCACAACTGAAGACATGACTGCCTTCATCTATTGTACCACCTCCTTCATGTTTGTAGTTCTAAAAATGTCGTGCTCTGAATTTTCCTGACTCTTCTCCCTTCTTGTCTTGTACGGAGGATCTGTAAGGATGAGATTGACCTTTCCCTTTAGTAAAACACCTACCTCATCTTCGTGTGTCTCTACAATATCCATGAAGTCTACTTCGTATATTGTACATACGGTTTCCATACTATTGGTTAAAACATTCATTTCTTGGACATCCGCTGCTCCAAAATCCAATGAATGAGCAGGGTTCACCATATCAACACCGTTATCCTCTATTTCTTTATTGTCAACCTAATAGTTTCTTCCCTGCGTTGTGGTTGTTTTGGAACTAGTCCCAGCTGCTTCTTATTTTCTTTTCTTACCGAATCCTGTTCGGGACCTGATGCACATTTACGTTTTTCTGATGTGTCATTATAACCACGGACACTTGATTTGATTGTACTAATTTGGTTTCCACTTGGTACATCAATTTGTTTACCGGGAAGTATTGGGAACGTTAATGAATATTTTCCTGCCACAAAATCAGGTAATGTAGCAAAGAATATGGGAAGATTTAAAGAAGAAATTCCTTGAGATGTACTCAAGGCATATCTGAAAGATGGATCATCCGGTTGAATATCATTTGTTGAACTGATGAATAGTTGTTGAAAAGGCTCCCATTGCATCAACTGATTTTCATCAAGCTCATAAAATATATTTTTCAACAACAAATCCGATAAAGAGGAAAAGGAAGAACATGATATATAACTCAATGCTTCATTTTCAGCCTGTGATCGAGACTACGCCTTCTTATCGGCGTTTTCAGTCGAAAAGTGTACAACTTGATCCGGTATAAATGAGAGTCTCTGTTGAATGGGAGCGAATCCATTCTTATTCCGGTCTGCCAAGCTGGAGTACTGGCCTGTTCCTGCATCGAATAATATGTACGGAAATATTGCTTCAGCCAAGTTTTTGAATCCACATTTCCTAGATAGCAACAACCAGGCCTTCATCAACTCTCGCACAAAAATACCAATTCTTGTACCATTTGTTGGAAGAGCCCTAACATGAACTCGTTGATTATGATCTGCGTGTTTCTATGTTTCTGAAACCAGGCAGAGGGCATGGAATTTAAGGATACATTCGAAGTTTGTTGGTTGATTCATCAAGAAAGTTGATATAGGTGAGTTCTTCCGCACTTAAATTTCCACTGGACCTAAAATCATCTGAAGGTGACTTGCACCATTCAGAAAACGGACGGAAATGTTGAGATCGTTGAACGTTATTTGAAAACATTGCAAAATTCCGGGATCCGTTACGGCGAAAGTTGCAACATACAAAGCTGAACGAAGGATTTGTCTTGTTTGTTGCGTTTCTGCACATACCAAAAACGTGGTCTCCCTTTTATTTCACGTTTTAGCTGATGGCTGACTTTCTTCTTGAGCAATTAAAACATAATTCCGTTAAACTCTCTCTGTAACTATGTCCACAGATTTTTTAGCCACATCGGTACTGGCGTTGTGTAACACCCATTTGAAGAACTGTGTGCAATTGAGAAGCGAGACCGAGAAATTTTCCGTGAATTATTCCGTGTCAAACACCGTTACCAGTGAATGGAGAAGGTCACGGTTGAGATTTTTCTTCTTCATGATGTTGGATGATACTTCGTCTGGAGTTGGTGGTGAATCATTTCTAATGGGTCCCATGGATGTATTGTAGATGTCTTTGTGTATATGTGTCCTTCAGAAACGGGTGCAATGTGCTCACGATTGGCAAAGCGCCTGTTGGGAGATGAATTACGATATCGGTGGTGCGGGGAAAGAGAAAATGGAACGGGTGTGACGGATGTAATTAATTGAAGGAGTGTACGATGGTATAAATGGATTCTGCAATGTGTTTTGTAATCTTGAAATTTTGAACTTATTGTAGTGGTAGTGGTCTCCGCACGTTCTATTGTATTGGAATAGTGTAATATAAAACGATCTGAGCTATAAAACACGATACCATCAACCTGGGTCAAAATTGAAATAATTATTCAATTTATTTAAATAAAAAATTAATACATAATCATTTCCATTTCTGACCCGTTCATAACATCATATTATAGTCATGATTACTATAATGAAATGGTTTTGGGCATGTAATGGGAAAATAAATATAATATACACATTTCTTAATATATATTGTATATATTAAGAAAAGTGTAAGAAATTAGCACTGCACAACATTCTGGGAAAATGTTTTTTCCTCCATCCACCTGGGTGGGGGAAATTTTCAAAAAATTATCGAGTATTTTTTTATTTTAAAAATTATTGGATAATTTTTTGCATTTTCAGTCCATCCATGTGGATGAAAATTTATATTAATTTTTTTTCCAAATTTTTAACCCAAGTAGTACTCGTCATATTTGTGGCTGTCAGCCACAAATATGAACTGTACTACAATATCATCGATATAAGTTCAAGTCATCATAACTGTATTATACACTTTGTGACTGACATAACTTATATCAGCCAAAAGTGGAACATCATTTCCAATTTGTGGCTGACTCCGAGTAACTCTGAGGCTGAATCAGCCACAAATCTGATCGAAGTTGTCTAGAAAACGTAGATGGTTCAACGATTATGATTGCATCATCTACGTATTCTATGCTTTCCCCTTGCACTTTCTCTGAGTATCGACTTGATACTCGGAGAAACTTGCTGGATAACAGCAATTTCAGGGCATTAGGAATCGAGTCGTTCCCTATACGGTATTTGGTTCAAGTAGGCTACATCCTCACTCATTCGGTAGTAATTGTTCTTCTTGAGTAAGAAAGTGGATACCAATTCAAAATAATTGGATCAAATCGGATTAATTCAGAATAATTTCTGCAATTAGAAAAAAACAGTTTACAAATACTTCAAAAAACGAATTTATTTTGAAATGTGATATACTGTTCTGTGTCATCAAGAGTCATGTTCTTGTACTGCATGTTTCTAAATGGTACCATGAACATTTCTTCAAAATTTCCAACGTCATCATCTGCCTCATCCTGATTTGTCTCATCTTCTGATTATTTCTCACTCTCTATCAAATTAAAGTTACCATCAGAATCGAAGGCAATATAATCACCCAATTGGTAGTCTGTTGGTATAACATACATGTGGTACCGCAAGCAATGACTACCATTAAACTGTGCACGTCCATGTCGGAAATGTCCATGTCCAACAAAAAATTAATATGGAGGAATTTCAAGTGGTCCCTGTATCAACGCTTTCTCGACTCTAGAACGATTTTATGCATTATATGTGACGAAATTATGAGAGGAAGCGCATATATTAAGCGGACAACCGTCCTTCCGAGTTACTATTATAAAGAATAAAAGATTGCTAAGATCCTTCACCTAAAAATCGTAATTTCCAGCCTGTACCGGACAATTCTTACCTGTCATAAGGTAACATCATCCAGGTACTAGAATTAGATCATTACCTGAACGGCTAACATCTAATACCCCAAAAATGGCCAGAAATTCGAGCAATACATCTAATTCAGCGCGTCTTCTTGCAGACAATACTCGAGATTCATCATTTTCCAGGTGTCTTGGCAGTAGTTACAGAGTTGACTAGGAACGACTAATACCGGCATCTCGGTCCTGGTCTTCATCTTTTCAACAGAAAAATTAACTATAGGACTCCATAATTTTCGATTAGCTTCATTTAGAATGTGTTCCTCTCCTGGGAAGGTCTCCTCCACGAATTGATGCAGATCTTCAAACCATTCCTTGAATAATGAGTCCGGAAATTTCATTTGTCCAATATGTGGCTGGGGGCTGCGCATAGATTCACCATACCCGGCATAATGCAGTAGCCGTCGGTCCACAAGACTCTGCCCCTCCTCCCGAAATATTCTTTCCTGTACCCTTCGTTTCTTTTGTCGTAAGCCCTATTCCAATATTCACATCGTTCTTATTATTCATCTCTTCGTAAACTGACGATATGTTCCCTACAACCACGTTAATTCTCTAAGAAACCACACATCCTCACTGGTAAAAAGTTGTCCGCACGATGGTTGCGTGGTACTAAGAAACAGGCCAGTTTGTGAATATCATCACTATGCGCTACGTCAATAAAACCAGCTTCCGTGATTCTATTCTGAAATTTTGGCGTCGGATAATCTACTGGGGGGCTAACGGGAGGTCATCTTTAAACTTACGATGTTCCTCTCCACTTTCCGTTTCTTTTGTTTCTCTTCCTGCGGTATTCAGTTTTTCTTCTTTGAACTACTATTCCCTGTATTTGATATCGGTAGTCCTTGAACGCTAGCATTTGTATCACTCTCATCAACACTTCCATCATCTCTTCAATTATCATCTTCATTGAATTTTAAGACGATTACTTTTCCAGCTTTAGAAAGAGCTTTTGCTTCAGCACTAGTTCTTCCAGTTGTCTCTAGTACATGAACATCCTTCCCAAATTTTACAGACGTTGAAGTCTTTCCAGACTAACTTTTAACCAGGTTTTAATGCTTCCGCACTTTTGACAAAGCCGAACCAATTCTTTTCTCTTTTAAATTCCCTTTAGTTTCCCTTTTCTTCTTATCCTTGGAATTACGTCTGAATTATTTCATCTGCGCTTTAAACAGATGCCCGATTTCCATTTGAGCACCCTTCCAATGTTCTACATCCATAAGCATGAATTCATCCGACGACATGAAATCAGTCATGATGTATTGAGATAGGTCGCTAATACCATCCAGAAAGATGACGTATTCTTTGTAGAACTCTGACGCATTGAAATGTGATGGTATTTTGGGATTGATGATGTACTCATTAGCCGATGACACCATGTACGGCAAGTAAACCAGATCAGCCGCCATTGATGTTTCGTCCTCGACATGAGCCAAAACTTAACGCACTCTTCGTCTCTCATCCACCACCCTTCAGTGAACGGCTTGATAGTATCAATTATTGATGCATATTTGAGAAAGAACTTTGTCACTCAAACACAACGTTCATAATCAGTTCGACATTTACCTCGAAGGATATTGGCTCTCATCAGATTAGTAACTATATAGGTAATTAGCACATCGCGGAATGGAACATTATATTGTGATTCGAAACTAACGTGATAGTTGACGATGATTTAAACGGTAATAAAAAATCTAGAATCTGCTCTCACAATTTCAGATGTTACGTTCTCTGTCCGGCTATGGTTAATTATTCCCCAAGCGATTAAAATAACACCATATTTTTGGCTTAATGTACATATCCGGAAATAGTTGCGGGCCCAAGCGTACTGGGGGCTGCTGTCTGCATCCAGTTCACGCAGATAGGATTCTAGATGCCTCCCATCAACCATGCCCCCCGTAAATTCAGACTCCAGGTTCCTTTTTCCATTCTTCATCTCGGTCAACTGTTCGAACTTCTGCGCCCCTTTGTTCTTGTTCGGACTGTTGGTAACCGTTAATGTGGTTTTACGTGGCAAAAATTCTGGCTTCTTTATGCAATCCATGATGTCATTTCTATGACCCCTATCTATCTCACGAAGAAGGTTGTCGACATCCGTTATTTGAAATATGGTCCCCTATATATCCATATATCCATATTCTTCAAGTAGAAATCACGGAGAACTATTTTCATACCAGGTTATGTATTCATCTGTTCATCATCAGCCTGAGATCATTTACTTGTTTGACCAGACATCGATGATGATGCACCTCTTACACTATACACATATATGACCAGACTATTCGACTCCCAGATGAAATATCCTTCGTTTACTATGTCACCTAGAAGTATTTGAGAAGCAAACTTGGGGAATTATCGGAAATGATATTTAATTTATCTGACCTTGGAAACAATGCAAAAGTTTGTTATAACAATATGGTCCTCCTTTCCTGTTCTAATGAGAGCGGTCCCATTTAAGTGCTGCTGCAGTCCATCCGTTCTCGCCTCCCATGCACCGCTGTTGCCTCCCCGCACCGTTAAGTGTGGCCACACCAAAAATTATCATTGTACCATTCCATATCCCGTGCAAGCGTATGGAATTCCTTGGTTTCATCCACCGTTTCTCTGCTGTTTTATTCCAACTTGAATCTTGCACATGTTGTGCTCGTAAAAAAAGCCTCATCTAATTCCAGTAGTCTTCTCATAATATTAGTTGTGGTGTTGTTGGTAGTTGATGATATTGTTGAAAGTAAAGGTCGTATTGGTGAAGTTGGAGGTTGAAAGTGGCAGATGTTCCTGATGTATGATTACAGTGAAGTGGATGGGTGGTTTTTCTTTTTGATTTCAATGAAATGTCGTTACTAACGAATAGTGAATAGTATTTAAAATGTTGAGAGGTGTGTTTTTGAATTAGAAATGGGCGGAGGAAATTGAATGGTCTTATGACGAAACGGGTGCGTGACTGGGAATGCCTGTTCTGTTGAATTTGTTCTGTTGAATTGGAGATGTTTAATGTTCTTTTGATTACTCCAAATTTTAAATGAACGTGCAAGACTCTGTTCAGATAAGTCTTTTTGTGGAGTAGGAGACGTTCTTTTGATAACAAGATTGCTTCGTCAGACTTCCCCGCAGAGGCAGTCTGATTCTGAGCCCTGTTTGAAAGTTGCAGGTACTGTAAACAATACTTCAAAAATATATTCTTCGAATGTTCTGTGTTCAAATTTCTATCCACATGAATGGATTGAAAATGTAAAAAATTATTCAATAATTTTTTATTTAAAAAAAAACATTTTATTTTAAAAAGTATTGGATAATTTTTCACATTTTCAATCCATTCATGTGGATAGAAATACACGTTGATTTTAAAAAAAATTGGCCATCCACGTGGATGGGAGAATCTCATAAAAAAATTCCACAGAATGTAGTGCAGTGCTCTTTTGTTAAAAGTTTATTGAAAAAACATTAAAGTGATGGCCCACATAAATATTATCGTTACATTGTGACTGTCTCGCTGGAAATAAAGCCTCGTACTTACTCTTTCTGTTTCGGAATTTCGAAATATAGCGGGAAATGAGTATGTACAATTGTGAAAGTATCGTTACGAAAGATGATGTATTTATGTTTCAAGTCTTTTTCATTCAATAGTTCAACTATTGTACCGCTACTTCCCACCTAATTATTCCCCCGCGGGGGAGAATTAGGGAAACTTCCTATACAGTTTGAAACTATACTGTCCTCTATTTCATGAAACAACTTCTGTAGGAAATAAAGGACAATACTGTTCAACTGGAAAATTATGCCAAATATAGATACGATGGGATGCTTCACTGGAGATAGGGTGGATCGCCAGTAATTCATCATGATTGGCATGCAGCATCCTGTACTATTAAATTAGTTTATGAAGTTACATTTGAACATTTCTACATTAAGTGTAACCTGTTACAGCTATAGCTATAACCATCATGGGAAAGGGAATACAACATTGTCAATACAAAATACATGGTTGTCTACATCAAGCTACTTCCCTTTTCAGTTTTAGTAAGCACATTTCTACATGCAAATATACGCCAACATATAACCGTATCAACCGGTGGGTTAATACATCCCGACAATAGTCAGCCGTTCGTATAGCACATGGTGATACGGTGGGGTATGTAAGTGCAAGCATCCATCACGTCGGTTGTGAGTCAACAGACCCACCTAGTGATATTGCACTTGAAGAAGAAGAGATTGTACCAGACGACATCCAGGAACAGGCGAGTGCAGAAGCTTTGAACAAGCTTTGGCGTCAGATTGCAGATGCTGTTGTAACTATCGCAAGTATATCAAACGATGCCAAACAAGCAGTGAAAAAACGGCTTTTCCTAATACGTCAAGAGCAGTTCGATGTCTCCGGATTAACCACTACTATGAAGAATGACGCTGAATGCCTCGCTGCTGTGAACACCGATTAGAATGAGAACTTGGTACGTAAAGGGTTCCGGAAAGAGGTAATGAAACAGCCTTGAATAAATTCCCAGCCTGTATTATATCAAAATAAGTTATTGATGTCCTGAAAACCAAGTGGAACTGGCTGCTTTAACCGATATTTTACATCTACCAGTTTTCAATGACACCGTTCCATCACCTCAGAAAAGTTCTCACGCATTACAGACTGAATACTTTAAATATCTGTACAGAATTAAGCAGCGTAAAGTCATGATGTCGAAGGATGTGGATGAATATGTAATATGGGTGGAGAATGAAGGTATATATCCATGATCATTCCTTGAGTTCATACAACTATATTTCGAAAAAATTGCGACATCATTGAAAATTAATGCTCTTGTTGCATATCCCGTGCATGCTGTATTTTAAAACTTCATCGCAAAAGTCCGGTGTTACCTCATCGACAACGGATATGTATTTATTGGGTTTCTCCCCAGTGGCTACCAAACCATATTAGCAGATGTCAACTTGTCCGAATGATATGATAATGTATCAATCCATGGGTTCACTTCTTCTGACACCGTTCCTCTCAACGACAACGTGTCGTTGACATCTACATCCGATGGGAGGGATGGAAAATAGATGTTCTCTACAAATATTTAGCATCTATACTATCACCGCTACGAGAAACTGATCGCTCTGGTTTTCAAGTTCTCTAGAAAAAAGTGTTGTCGAATTTTTTCCCGTTAATTGTGTCATATTGCTGTGACCTACTTGCATTCAAGGATACGTCTGCCATTCGACATCCAAATTTAGTCAGAAGACTGTGTTACAGATGTCTGGGAACTTTTCAAGATATGATGAACGTGTCAGAAATTGTACTACTAAATATAGACGGAACGAAGCATGCACGTGAAGGCATTCAGTGTCTCACAGTAGATGCAATGGAATGTCAGAAAAGCTGTGATCCAGAAAATGGAATACGTATAAATAAAGAAGCATATGGATTACTAGAAGAGAGTTTTCTACTGCTGGTAGCACCGTGGAAGTCATATCTAGAAGACATGCACGACATACCAAGCGTGTTTTCTCGGGATGTGTATTAAATTTATACTTTCGAACAATTGCACAATCGACACCTGGGACTATCAAAACTGGTTAAGAACTGCTTTATCAACTATTTGTCATCGAAAAATTTGTCACATTTTCACGGTCCAATGCGAAAAAAGAAAAATTTTTTATCATTGAAGACAAGAATTTTACGAGCCTAAAATTTCCTGCTAGTTGGCATACAGAAAGACTACACACCACGAGGTCTACTTATCGATTTTTCAAAGAAACAATCGTCCTCGCAATTGAATGAAATATTCACAACAGATGGGGTACGTAGAATGATGAAGGGGAAAAACTACAGACAATTGGATATGGTATTTCCTTTCGTTGCAGCAATGTTGTTATGTCCGATAATTTTACGGAGGGATGGTCTGATAATGAACTGGAAACACTGCAGGGTGACATTTGTACTTTTAAACAGTTGATGATTGATGCATTTGAAAATACTGCAGGTGTTAGTTCATTCAATTTAAAATATTATCTTCAAGACCATCTCGTCACCGATTTGAAGAAATTTGGAAACATGGACATGCTTATTAATGCACCTTACACATGCCGACCCGACCACCGATCAGTCTACCAAGTTACAGGATATGTAAGTAAAGAAATTGAAAGTATAATGGGAAAAGGTAATCATTTATTTATTGTCTGGGGAAGGAAGTAGTTTGATGTCCTATTTATAGA
>JAULBU010036208.1:0-15445 GCA_032358235.1 Odonthalia washingtoniensis | reverse complement strand
GTAGGGAATATTAACCAATCAGGTGGCGCCAATTGTACCCGTCTAAATTCTCTACAACTTTTATTGTTTTCAACAGACTGGAGATCAACGGTTTGATGAGGGCTTTCGTCGGGAAGCGCACATTCTCAGGAAGCTGGGATGAGGGTCTCGACAACTGTATTAGCGTGTTCGAGACCCTATAAACCATGTGCGAAATAGATGAACGAGAAAAACTGAAGTCAGTACGCATCATGCTGACTGATGATGCGATTAACTTCTATGCCAACAATATAGGGGAATGTGGAGATTACCAGAAGGCTATTTTCATGTTAAGGGACAGGTATAACTCGGATGACAGAAAGTCGCGCATGCTTACCAAGTGGCAGTCTATGTCATTGACAGAGGGCATGACTTACGAGCCTTCAGATTTCGAGGTAGCCGTATTTCGGAAGTTTCTCGCTAAACTTATCTCGCTCCAGATTCAATTGGATGCAACTTACCATACTGACCAGTTCCTTAGGGGCAGGTTACTTACTGCCGAAAACATCCCAGCGATTTAGCTCCCGCTTACGGATTAGATGCCACCCACCAGCCAGCAGGCCGTAAACCGCATCGCGAACCAGTTGAACGACAAGCCCCGAACTTCCGGAAGTAACTCAGCCTGCCTTCTCAGAAGCCATGATGATGAAGAATTTTACTCCCTCGGAGAATCATTTGAGGGGACGCAATACGCACCACGAAGACACCATGGAGATCAAATAAGCAGACACCGTATGAACAGAATAGGGGGTGGAAGCAGATCTAAAATACTCAGTTCAAGCTGGATGAGAGGTGTGAAGGGCTGTTTCGTCTGCGGTGAAGACCACAGAGCGAACACCTAACACAGAAAAGAAGAGGATACCTCTGCGATTAGCAAGTCGAAGTCTAAACACTCAAGAGCCCTGTTGACGGTAGAAGATCTTGCAGCAGTTGTACACATTGTGACCATGGAGTTAGAAGAGTAAGATAAGGATGATGTCAGATGGGTTGAGGATGATTACGATGACGAAGACTCAGATATTGCATATATGACGACTACCGACGCAACAGACGTAAAGATGACACTATCAAACAACGCCTTTATCCACGGAAAGACCTATGAATCCGACCTAGCATCAGCCCTGTTGATCTTGAGCAGGAAACGCAGAGGCAGCGACGGACGGAAATTTGATTGGATAACTATAGATACTGCGGCAAACCGCAAGTCTGCAATGAGCAAGAATTAGTACCAAGCGTATGAACGCGAATTCGGCAGGAAAACACCGATAAAACCATAAGGGAAAGGTTAGAAAGGGATCGGGAGGAGGAGCAATATGTTGGGCGAAGTGACTATACAGATCCCATTCAATGAACTGCACATGATCGTCGACGTGGAAGTTGCAATACTGATGGAAGACGCCCCTTCACTGCTTTCTAATAAGGATATGATCTAAAACGGACTCGATATCAGCTTTCAAGGGAGCTACCTCCACGTCGGATCCCACAGGTAACTTATCACTCTCAAGAATTATTTCTTCGTGTACAGATGGTCCGCAGACACCATCCCCTACGCCTTGTACACCAAGAAATACCTGCAGAAAATCCACCTCGAATTCGGCCATCCCTCCGTCAGGGCAAACCAACTATTTAAGAAGGCAACCGTCGACAAGTTGGAAAACAAAATATTCCAGAACCTGGAGAAGATCACGGAAGACCGTGTAGTGTGTAAGTCAAACGCAACGACACCACGACAATTCAGGCTTACGGTCGGACCCGAAGAGCTTCGATTAAATCACCGTGTCTTCGTAGATACCATGTTCCTGGATTCAAAACTCGTCATCCATATGAGCGATGAGAGCACGAATTTTACAACCGCTTCCTTCTTGAAAATCCAGACACCATCAAAAATATGGAAGTCGATATCGAAGCTGTGGATGTACGCATATATGGGGTCCCCAGATTACTTGTCAGTTGATCATGGATCCTCCTACATCTCCAAGGAAACAAATGGCAAGCCAGAGATGACATGTATCAAGCTGGAAGAAGCACTCATCGACAGCCCAGGGTCTATCGGGATCGTGGAAAGGTACCATGCGTAGGAGAAGAAGGCCACTGCCCAAGTGTTAAGGGGTGTGAATGGATGCATTGTCCGCGGAAAAGAAGACCACCACGCAAATCAGAGGCACTCGGAAACCAAGGTGAAAGATGCGGTACGTAGATTGAAGGAGAACCAATACACCGCGATGCTAAACGAGGTTAACTTAGCATTTGTTTCCGAGATGTTTTAAGGGGATAAGTATCAGCACGCAGCCGGAGTAGAGGACGATGGAATAGATAATGACGAAGGATACGTGGAGGATGACATCAAATACATGGCAGAAGAAGACGTCGGTCACGTCCAGGCGCACATGACGGATGTGTCTTTCCTTCATGGGCGTACAATACATGCAGACAGGGATGAAATGATCAAGGCAATGTATTCGACGGCGTCGAGAAAAGAACGGAGCCCATTCGATGGATTTAAGATCGACACAGCTGCCAACGGGAAATCCATCATGTCGATGGATAAGTACGGCGCATACTGTCACTTGGACTTTTCCCCGCAATAAAACCACAGTCTCGAGATGTGGTAGGGATAGATGGACAAAGCAAGCGAATGGGAACGGCTACTATACAGATACCATTGCCGAAGTTGGGGATCATAATTGATATCAACTTTTGAATCATGAGAGGAACGATGCCAACTCTTCTATTAATGAAAGACATGATATCAAATGACCTGGACGTATAAATTCAAAAACGTACCATAAAGTATCAGGGACGAACTCAGGAATTAAAACTCGAAAAATATTTTCTGGTTTACAAATGGACTACGGAAGACATGAGATTCGTCCTGTATACTGAGTCCGAATTGAGGAAAAACACAAGACATTCGGCCACCCAAACATAGATGCGACGAGGAAGATGCTGAGGAGAGCAAAGGGAGACGACTTGGACCTGAAAACCAGAGAATATATTGCTAAGTTGAAGGAGGACTGCAAGATTTGCAGGATGACAGCATCGACGCCGCAACAGTTCAAGTTGATAGTAGGCACAGACGGACTGAAATTCAACAGCAGAGTGCAGGTAGACACCATGTTCATTGGAGGAAGCCCTTTAATCCACATGGTGGATCAAGCGACAAATTTATCCGCCGCGGCCTTCTTAAAAAATCAATCAGCGGCAGAAATATGGCGAGCCATCCAACAACTATGGTATAGTATACATAGGCTCCCCCGACTTCCTTATGGTGGACCAAGGATCCAATTATACTTTGAAGGAGTTTAAGGGCAGTGTAGAAACGAACCGTAAAGAGCTGAATGATGCGCCCATTGAAACATTGGGATAAATTGGAACGGTGGAGCACTATCATGCCCCATTGAGGGCGGTATATGAGAAGATTAGAGCCGACGTAGGGAAGGAAACCAACTACAACGAATGTTGGAAGATGGAAATATTTGCCATAAATGGGACAGTCGGACCAGAGGGACTTTGAACTATCATATTGATGTTTGGTGCCATTCCAAGATCAGCGCGAACTTCAGAGTCCATATCCCTAATCGACCGAACGAGGGCAATTGATTCCGCGATGAAAGAAGTGGAGATCCAACAGACGAAACGGTGTATAGAATTCGGGTTAGGGTACCCAAGGGGCCTCAAAGCAAAGGAAGTATCAGTGATCCTCCCAGAACTACCCACAGGATCACCATTATTGGTGTACCACCATGTTAGACGGAAGTGGGAGGGCCCCATACATTTGTCAGCGTCAGAGGTGAGACGTTCGCAATCCAATCGAACAGAGGGAGGCGGATATTCAGATCGAGGTGTGTAAGACAGTGGGTGAAACCCAATGGGACCAAGTGGAAGGTGAGAAGTGACTGCGACACTAATAACGGGACTAAACTCCAGGCTGACCAAGCATGCGACGACACAGGAGGAAAGTTGGAGACCGACTTGAGTGGCCGGCCTATCGGTGACATGGGGAAAGAGGTAGAAGGATCGGACACAAGTGTGATGCACTATCTCCCATGCGATGAAGAAGATGGAGAGGCGAAAGCGCGGAAGAGCAAGAAGAAAGAAAAGGAGAGATGGATTGAATTCGTGGAATCGAGGAGAAAGGAGCTGACTGGACTCCTGGAGAATGGAACCCTCATCCCCATGGACCGATCAGAAGTACCAACAAATACGCGCGTGTTCGGATCTTGCTTTGTTGACGAACTCAAAATGTCAGAAAAGGGCTTACGTAAAAAGAGCAGGTTAGTACCTCAAAACTATAGTGATGAGGGGGCACTAAATTGGCGACGAAAGCACCTACAATACAAGTTCCAACGCAAAGGTTAGTAATAAGCTTGGAAACATCGATGTAAAAAGTGAAGGCATTCACCCGAGACGTGACTCAGGCATACGTGCAAAGGGAATCAGACTTAGAACGAGACGTATATATATATCGGCGCTAGCAGAATTTGGACTACCTCCGAGAACGGTGCTGAAGGTGGTGAAGCTTCTATACGGGATACTAGAATGCGGATTGCACTGGTATATAACGTACCTAGATGACCATATTGTAAGCCTCCGTATGAGAAGGGCCAAATCAGACCCATGCCTGTTGCTCCGACACGACGATGGTATTCTATCGGGAATCGTGGTTCTCCAAGTGGATGAATCATTCTCGATGGGTACGAAGGACGTTTTGAAGGAAGAAGAAGAAGAGTCAAGATGATTCCTATGCAATGGAATAACCCTTCTCTCCGTTGTACCGACATCGATTAACGGCATGATGTTGACAAAAGAAGAAGATGGTACAATCAACATCAATCAACCATCAAAGATTGACAAACTGACTCACCCGGGAGATCAAAAATAATTCGCAAGTCAATGTGCCTTGGCTCAGTACATAGGGGTATGTACCAGACCCGAGGTATGTGCGAACGTCCAATTAGTTACACCAGGCTCAGATGACACGACGAGGGACAAATTCAAAACGCTGTACACAACTATCGACCACATAAAAAAGATGAGAAGAATGAGGTTAAAATATAAAAGGTTAAAGATGGAAACGGTGCGCATAGTGGTAATAACGGACGATTCGTTTGCAAATGCGAGGAATTTGAGAAGTCAACTCGGCTTTGTGATCATGATGGCAGATGAGGATGGAACAGCGAACATTGTGCATTTTGGTTCAAGTAGATGTAAAATAATAACCAGATCAATCCTCGCAGCCGAAGTTCACGCGCCGGTATTAGGATTCGATAATGCGTTTGTCATTCGTAAGGAGGTAAGTGAAATATTGGGAAGAGAGGTAGAGATGGAGGCATAGGTATATAGCCAGTCGGTGTTTGACATAATAGCCACTGACCGCAAAACAACCGAGAAAAGATTGCAGATTGATATCTTCGCATTGCGGTAATCATACTAAAACGGCCAATTGACACGTATTGGTTGGATTCCGAGCGGCACGAACCCCGCTAACGCTCTGACGAAAATCGCGAGCTGATCCACCTCACCGCTGTTGAAGCTAATGCAGGAAAAAGATGAAAATGGACCCAATCGGATGGACATCCATTAGAAGCAAGATGAAATCTATCGAAAAAGCAAAGGCGCGAATGTCGAAAATCGACTAAAGCGGTTTGATCGATACGTTGGTGGAAAGGAGGAGTTATGGGCGGGAACAGATTAGCCAGTAATTGACTGGCTTGGGAATGGGTTTCATGGGCATACACGGAGAAACAAGGCGTCGCGTGCAAGCGGTAAGAATGTGCCGTACAGTAGAAATTAACTCGTAAATCAGGCTTTTAGGTTTACCAAGTGTGAGACACGGTCAGTCAAAATGTGCGACACATACACGTGTGTATGGGAGTACTTACAGTATTCGGCCATTTTGAGGAATGACACTGCATGACCGAAATCGAGAAGCGAATCGTGAAATGGGTGAACCATTACTGTACGATGTTCCAGTGTCTCGCCGTAAACGGCCACGTGTGAATTATTTACGTCGGTGGACGAAACCGACGTATGACGTATATAATGATGCGCAGCTTGAGACTAGGAGGAATTCATAAAAAGATACACAATATAAACCCCCTACAACCCAATATATAGATCACTCTAGAAAGGTCAATCAAGGAAGTTGACTGTCACGTCACCCAAGCACGTAGCCGCACTACAAAGTGAGGCGTACGTCGCGTGTTTAGATTACTCCTAACTGCCAGCCGGGAGGAGGGCTGGGGATACTACTCGCAGTAGGGTGGAATCGGTCCGTCTCGGTCTGTAACGACAAACCAGTATTGGTGTGTCAGGACTAGATATGTGAACAGTGCGCCACATAGGCCGACTCGTAACAGAACACAAAAGGAAAAAGTAAGTCGACCAGATTAACAATTATACGTGACCACTGCATAAACTAATTCCCACGGGACATACGATCGTAGAAAGAAATAAGAGAAAAGCGTAGAAAGTAAGACGGCACAGCTTGGACTGAAAGTACAGTTACCACCTCTGCTATAATTAATTAATTAACGTCGTCATAAAGTGTAAAACTACACTAGCGCAAGCTTACTGTAGTTCAACTGGCCACCGCAGTAATGCACACCCTTTCATAAGTAAACCTACTTCTTAAGAATCAAATTATACAGTACACATATTAGTGGCCAACGTGTAACATTTCCTTGGCTGGGTGCCCCATTACAGCCTAAATGCTTGTGTTTCGTCGTCGAAAATGTGATGTCACCTAACAAGTCTCAGTAACCTCTTGAATTGTAGGTTCCCCTGCTTGGTGTCCTTTTCGCATAACTCCACCTACCCCGTTAACCAATTGAGCTTTCAAACTAACATCACGACTCCTATCTCGATACTCCAGCGACTTCGATTTGTTTCCAACTGAAGACCAGCCGATTGGATCCAACTCTACCCTTGCCTCTTTTTATAAATCTCCACAGCGGCGTGCAAGTATTGATTAACTTTTTCGTCAGTGGGTCCGCTGGGTTCACTCCTCCCTGCATCCAACCTATCTTCATCAATGCACCACGTGCGTATGATTCTCGTAAGGTGCTAATGTATATCTGCAAGATTTTTGCTGTGGTCTTTCCATCCTTTTCCAGAACATCAAAAAACGTCTTGCTGTTGACGTATGCTTCAAGTACGATACTCCCTCCCAATATTTCCTGTAACTGGTCCCGTATTGCGAATTCGTGATCGAATCCAAGAATTAGTGCATGGACTTCAGATGACATTATTGATCATGTTATCCTCTTGCATCTTGACAAACCAAAACGTATTATATTTGATCTCCCTCCATCGTACATCATCAATATGACAAAACCCAATTGCCTTTTGAATCCTCTAGCGTTTTCGAATCTCGCGTCGGTAAGTACAACTATTTTTACAGTATCTAGGTTCTGCTTTCGAAATGTTAGACATACATCTTTTGTCTTCTTTAGGTGCATTATGTCTTTTGTTAATATCTTGAATTCTTCCGGGGATGTCGATTATGATCCTGGCACAATCAACTGCACAATAGGGCATACATCCGGGCGACTGTTAACGCCTATGTATTGTAACATTGCTCTTTGACTCTTGAATTCAGCTTCGTCGGTTGGGACCTTCACCTTATTAATCTTTTCAAACTGGGTCATCATTATTCCATCATCTCCTAACGTAACATCTGAGATATTAAATGACATTGGAGTTGTGCTAACAGTAATCATTGGATTGGATTTAAAATTGTGCGATGTCGTTTCTGCTTCTTCTAGGAATTCCTTGGTTCCAATATCCAGACTGTCATCAACTTGCAATATAACAACTCCATCTAATGTACCCTCACCGTTATGTCTAATTAACATACATGGATCTACAGTTGTTCGTTTCATCCGGAGTCGTTCCATATGGTGGTCTAAGTAGGTAAGATACCAATGTAATCCGCTCTCAGGGATTCCGTACAGTGGCCGTACAACTTTAATACCGTTCCATTTGATACTCCATTTTCTGGTGGGGCTTTTATGAATACTTCTTGTTCTAGTTCTCTGTCACTCTGTAAGTATGCCTGATTTATATCCCTACTAAAGGTTAACATTCCTTGATGATGCTAAGCTTAATAGTAATCTCTGGGATGAGCGCTGCACGGTGTGTTCTCGGGTTTCTATGGCTGTTGCCGCTTCGTCCGAATAATTTTGGGTTACTAATCTTGATTTTCGTCGTAATCCTTCACCTGACCTCTTTATTTCGTCTATAAATCGGGACTAGAAGACTCTTGCTCCTTTCGGTATGTCATCTTCCATCACGCTAACAAATGTACCATTCTTGAGTAATCCATCCAATTCCTGTCGTATCGATTCAACGAAGTCCTTTTGTTGATTTTCATATCCATCTTGATCTTCTTCTCCTTCTTTCTAACCCCTGCTATCTCTGATGTCAGGCCTTCCAGGTTGTCCCCGCTTGAATTATTGGTGATCCCAGCAGCGTCATTGAGAATTGATTTCATATATGGTTTAACACACAAAGATCTGAATATGATTCTACCAAACCTAACTTGAACAACTGCTGTTTCGCCATCAATACCGATAAACGTATGTGTACCTTCCCATATCTTTGATTCAGTACGGTATACTAGAACCTTTGACCCTGTTAGTAAGTCCCTAAGATTAGCTGATGATTCCATCCCTTTTGGTCCTCCTACCGTCCTTAGTCCGAATGAAATCCTTTTTCGTGCCTGCTCTTTCCCTACCACCACCATTGCATTTTCAATATCCCTGGATCGTTCCATCTGCGTGACTGATGGCGATTTTCGTGCGAGTTGTGGTATCACTACTAATACCAATAAGATAGGGCAAAACCTTTCTGGCCCTATAGTGAAGTTTACTGAGAGTACGGCTAATCTCAAACAGTCAGCATCAGTAGTGTCTTGTCCCAGGCCCATCTTTATTTTCTGGTATGCTGCCCGAAGTGGTGCGTGCCATCTTTCCACCGTTCCAATAGTTCCCGTATTTTTTTCTGGTTCCTCATGTAGTGTTACTCCCGCTGCTTCCAAGTTGTGCTTCATTTTCTTGCTCACGTAGTTAGATCCTCGGTCCTCGGAGAGATAGTCAGGTGGTCCGACGTACACGAGATTCCATAAGACTTGTATGGTTTTCCAAACATCGGCCGTTGATTGAGTAAGTAGGAAAGCGGTTTCACAGAAATGGGTCGCTGAATATACCATATGAAACACGGGCTTATTATTAATGAACATGGTGTCCATTTGTACGGTATGGTTAAACTTTAATACATCAGTACTAACTGTTAGTTTGAAATGTTTTGGTTCCCAAGCGTTAGTTTCAGATGGTTTACAATCTTCTACTATCTTTTGAATCGTTTCCCGTGTGTCTGCGCCCACTAATCCCTTGTTCGCCCTCCTCAATAGTCCCTCGGTCGCGGTTACGGAAGGATGCCCGAATAATTTATGTATCTTCCTGAGTTCTGCCTCTGTATATAAGGCATATTGGAGGTCTGATGTTGACTATTCGTGCACCAGGGAGTAGTTTTTGAACTGTAAATCCTGTTTCTTCCCTTTCAAGCTTATGTGAGTATTTTGTATTCTAATATCTAACCCGTTTGTGGCCATATCCTTCATCTACATCAACGTTGGTATATTGTTTTCCAAAACTATTAATTCTACATCTATGATCAAGTGGAGTTTCGTGAACAGTATCTGCATATTCATAGTTCCAATTGATAATTGGACTCCTTCAATCCCATTTACTACATTAATTGTTGGAGGTTTCATGACGCTCATCAAACCAAACTCTCTACAGTATGGGGTGTATTGATGTTGTAATATAATGCTTTTGATGTTGCAGCAGGTATCAATTCGGATTCCTTTTAACTTAGATGGTCCCTTTTCTCCGAATGAACAGTGCATAGCTTCTATGGATGTTGTTTTCGTTGGCCAAACCTACATACGATGTACAAATGCAGAGTTACTTGACCTCACTTCCAACGATTTTAAATCAACAGTTGCAATTAATGCTAAGATATTTCCGTCATCGTATCCATCGGAATCATCTTCAGCCCATTCTGAATGCACTTCAGTCTCTTCACTCACTGCTTCCCTACACATCTCGGTAATATATGCGAGATACTCTATTTTGATTAAGACTTTTGGATTTTGGCTCTTTAACTTTTTGATATCCGCCGTTACTTCATCTCTCGGGTGCTTCTGATTTGCGTAATGATTTTTACCAAATACGAAGCCGCCTTTTACTCCCCCAACCAACTGGAAGCTATTCTGAGTTTTACATAGTCTCTTTCTCTCCCTGGATGTTGATTGGTTCCACTTTGGCGATAACCTCCTTGTCCATATCTTTTTACTTTCCTTCTGAGTTCCACACCGTAATTTTGTCTTGTTTTATACAAGTCTTCGCCTCTTTCTTCTTGTTCATCACGGGTATTCCAATTACATTTCAGTAACGCAATGTCGTAACCTGAAGTTTTCTTAGTTACTGATAGGCGGTTGGCTACTCTATTTACCAATTGGTGGACATTTTGGGATACTCTGTCCCTTAGGGAACCTTTTATGCTTGGGATATCTACTGCAGTCATCAATCGGTCTCTGAGATATCGGTCAGTGTGGTAATCTACGTGTAATTGGTGTTACAGGCTCATTAGTTTGTCTACAAATTTTCGGAACACCGACAATTTGGAGACCTTTGGATTTTCCCTCATAGCAGTTTTCAACATCATGGAGTGCCATTTATCCAGTAACCTATACTCCTTGTCCGTTGAATTGAACCAAGTCCTAATCAACTCAATTCCATCTTCAAACGTTACATACCCTTTTCCCTTTCGTGCAAAGAGCGATCTAGCATTACTCTTGAGCATGGTGAACATTTCTTTTTTCTTTTTCTCTTCAGTGGCATCGTAGCTCTCGGTAGTCTCCAGATAGAGTTCTATAATGTTTTCTAAATATTCATCGTAAAGGCCTGAGAACGCTGGTTGGCCTTGGTATGCTTTGATTATTGTTGTAACTCCACTCCCTTTTTGGTTTTCATTAGACCAAGTGCTGAGTTGCTGGATTGTGGTTGTGGGGCTTTCCTGGTTTGTGCGATAGGTATTTTTGGCAACTTTACAGGTATCTTGGGTTTATCTTCCTCTTCATCGGATTATGAGTGGTCCAATCGTCGTCTCCTGGTTTGTCTTGTTTCCCTACTTCCTTGTCTTTCTGTCTGCCTGGTTCTTCCTCCTGATCTTATCCCTTATTGTTTTGGTGCTTCATTGACCCGTTAATTGAAGGTTCGGCTGGGTCTTTGTTCTCCTTATTCTTATTATCATGTTTGGCTCCCTTGCCTGGTTCCGCTCCTGCAGGTACAATGTCTTGGATATGATTACCCTTCTTGATTGGGTTCTCCTTTATGTGATCCTTACTGTATAATTTGTCGACATTTGTCTCTACTGGGGCCCTCGTTCTATCTTGTTCTATGTATATAAATCTCTTTGTAAGGAGATCCTTCCACTATATCATCACAGTTCCCGGCCAGCTTCTGAGTGTCTGTGGTCTAAAAGAGGTAATGAAGTCCTGCCATAATAATTCCCCTCTTAACTTGGATTTATTGTAAGCGGTTAATATTCCCTGGCTATAATGCCTTACCTCAATTTTGTGTCCCGCTTTCCTAGCTTTTGTTGAGTTCCGTGGTAGTGTATCTGGATCGTCATAATGAGTAGGGTATGGGGAGGAATACCTTACGTCCATCTCCTCTCCAGATTCCTCGTCATTTTACTTTGGTGCTTCGAGTGTTGGCTCTATGTCTTCTGGTATGTCTTTGAATGATTGTCCTTTCTCCCTTTGATTAGGATTTACTGGTGTCGTAATAATAGTCTTTCCCGATATTAGGCCTCCGGGTCCGGGTCTTATCGGATTTGGTGTCATATTTTTTAAAATGCCTATTTGCATTTGATAAAATTATAACGTTCGTGCTCCTCCTTGGATTTTACCAAAACTAATTGGCATATGTACATCCAAATATATCACCTTGCCTTTACGCCCTTCATTCCAAATGGCCTATTCGATATGTTCCTAAATTATCACCTTTCTTCCCTTTTTACATCCTTTATTAAATGGTCTCCTTCATTTGTTCCTAATCCGTTAGCCTTTTTGGCGAACGTTTGATTAACCATGCTGACGTTGGGTATCAGCCCTTACGTCTTTACATACGTCCAATCGGTTCCACACAGATTTGTGTATCACCACCTAACCCTGGTTTCGCGGCTAGCAGGTGGTCGTGAAGATCAGCAGACGTGACCACAACCTGCCTTTCTGCAAGCCTCTTTCTCGTTGGGACGCGATGGTCTCGACCTGGTGAACCTTGTCTGGTGTGCGGTAAGATTACCTATGTTGATGCAGTTACGCTTCGATATTGTTTAATTAATTCTTACCTCCTCTTTCTCTCAGCTGAATCTCGGGGACTCCAGCATGAATAAATGCATGCAAAATTAGGTCGACGGATTTTCTGGGTGGATTACACGTGTAGTGTTTCCTTTCTAAATTACCATCTCTGCTGGTGGTGATCAATTAACGTCGTCATCAGGAGTAAAACTACAGTAGCGCAAGCCTACTGTAGTTCAACTGGCCACCGCAGTAATGCACACCCTTTCATAAGTAAACCTACCTCTTAAGAATCAAATTATACAGTACACATATTAGTGGCCAATTTGTAACCTTTTCCTGGCTGGATGCTCATTACAGTCTAAATGCTTGTGCTTCGTCGTCGTAAATGTGATGTCACCTAACAAGTCTCAATTACCTCTTGAATTGTGGGTTCCCCTGTTTGGTGTCCTCCCTGTATAACGCCACCTACCCCGTTAACCAATTCAGGTTTCAAACTAACATCACGACTCATATCTCTACAGAACACCGCCCAAGACTAGTACCAATTTGATGTTGATTTACGTATGAATTAGGGAGAAAAGACTGAATGGATCATGACAAGACCAAGAGCCATATCAATGACTATTTTGGGGGACGAAAACATTCTTTGTAGAAAGGAGAATAAAAACAGGTGACAAATCAATAACGGCTCTCCATGGTAGTATTTATACGACAATTATTACTACCAAATCACCTAATAGCTCAAAGAAAAGCTATAAGAAGCGAGCTAGAGTGCTTCAAGGGTGAAAAATAAATCCGTAACCAGGCTGCTCCTTCCATCACCCCATTCAACCCTTCAAGCACATTACCACCGGGGGAATATACTTTTCTAAGCCTATTCCCATTCTTATTTGTCACCAAGTACGTATTTTTCTCCCTTTCCCTTTTTATGTTTTCCCATCCACATCCATCCCCCACGAAAGCTAGTTCCTGTTCGCCAAATGTGGATTTAGTAAACGACGCACAATTTTACATTTACATTTACGGTCGTGATGACAGTAAATGTAACGATTCCTGTATCCAATTTTTTTACATGATTTACAGTGCGAATGTTGAGTACAGTACACTGCAGATTGACCAATCCTTGCTTGATAATGTTGTATACATGTGCAAGTGATACTTTTGTACAGTATTTGAATTATATATAAACATCTAAATTAGTAGAAAATCAGTGGGCTTGATCAGAATCAGCATCAAAACCACAACATGATAAACTTTTTCTATTCAATTTAAAGACAGTATGCATAACCTTCTATTGAAATAACTTCATTTGATTGAATTGAGTCATATATGACATTAGCACATTCCCATTTTTAATCTTGTGCTTCTAATCCCTATACAATTGAAGAAATCTTGTTACTACTGAATCCACAGTATAAATATGGACCAGCTGGTTTACCGCGTATGTTTATAAAAAATGAAGAATATTCACTTCTTAAACACCGTATGTCATAAAGGCTTGTTTCTTTGTAGAGTGTGATAAAAGGAATGAATGTGGATTGAAAGGCATCTGCCGTGTTTACAAAAGACGTATTGAGACTATCCGCGGTAAGGGGTTGTATAGATGTACTTTGGAGAGCATGCCCGGAAGACAAAGATGTTGATTTACGTATGAATGAAGAAGAAATGAAACAGGAGAAAAGTAAGGGCATCTCCAGTTAGTCGTTGAGTTCGAATTGTTGAGTTTAAAACTCAACACCTGGCACTAGTGACTTAAGTACTTTTAACCGGTGTTTTTATGGAACGGGTACAGAAATTTGTTGAGTTTGCTGTTGAGAATTCCGGATAAATTCAACAGCAATCTCAAAGTTATTTTCGGGGCGCAGTGCAAATAATAAGTGAAAATCACTTTGAAATTAATTGATTAACAAATGAGAAAAAGATATTGTTCCGTCCAAAACTATGGCTGGGAAGATGTTGACAAAAATAGGTCGAGGAGCGATGGAACAAGTAAAAGAAATGTATAGAAAATCTTGGTTAACTTATAAAACATTGTAGTGATGTAGAATGAAATGAAATTACAGATAAAAACTATACAAATGGAGGGGGATATAAACGGGTATGTGATCCAATGTTGCATGGGATCAATTTATCACAGCTCGATTGTATTTTCGTACGGCTTGAATTCTTTTCGCGTGGCGCGCTTTTCGTCACCGGATCATTGACGGCTTGTTTTCTTCGCGTCGACGACATTTTCCTTAATTTCAACATTACCAAACTTGCGTATGTTGGGCGCAGAGAGGTTGGGTGTTACATACCGAAACATAGAAATTTAAAATTCCAAATGAAAAGCCAAGATGTATATCAGCCGGTGCGCGAGAGGGTGCCATTTCAGGAAACCCAGGAAGTTATACCGCGTCAGTGTCTTCGGAAAAGAATGTTGCCTTCCATTCACCGCAGTTTCGGAATGGATGCGAACATTAACTATTCCATTCCAATTCGTATGTATTGAAAAGGGCAAGTAGGACCTGAAACTGCGGTGTGCGGAAGAAAAGGCAGTTCAAGTAGAAAATAACTTACTGCATGTCCAGTATCGTGAATGTAGCATGAGCCATAATCTGTTGATTGTGTATGATGCCGTATTTTACGTGGTATGTATACTGCAGTACGTGCAGTCTACTGTATTGTTTCTACTCGGCACGGTTTATTTCCTTACAGTACAGTGTAGTTTAACTTAAAAACTATCTTCAAAAAATGAATGAACGTGCAGTACACCCTCATATAAATCATACGTACCATGAAGAATTGTGCAGTACACCATCACACACTTTACTTAAAATATGTAGTAACCTGTATGTGTACTACACAATGGGCCTAATTTTTATGTAGAACAGTGAATGATTTGTCAATCACGAATCTCCGGAAACAGTAGTTACGGGAATGATTTCAGTGACTTGTACATTCATACACTGTAATTTTATGAATGTGAACTGAAACTTTATCTGCAAGAAGTGCAGAACGTTCTATGCAAACTTGCCCAAAATCTGCAAATTATGTAGAGACGGGTAGTTTAAC
>JAULBU010036197.1:0-15445 GCA_032358235.1 Odonthalia washingtoniensis | reverse complement strand
TATAGATACTATCGTTTATTCCGTACACGTGGCGGGTGCGACAGTGCATCGACTGGAGAATTATGCAGACAGATCAAAAGTCTGGAGCTGACGATGAAAGAACACAGATTTTCCGGCGCCGATCTGATACTGGTTTTCGACTTCCTCTCGAGAACTTTGGAATAATGTTACATACTCAGTATGACCGAGGCCCAGGCTTATGTGGTTCTTTCCCAGTTTCTCACGGCGAAAACTGCGAAAGAATTCCGATCAAAAAGAAACGGAGCTCGCTCCGGGGGTGTTTCTTGCTGGCCAGAATCCGTCCAATTATTTTTGCGGACGTACATCACACCCGCCGCCATACGTAAGCCTGTAAATACACTACGCGGAACTCGGCAGTTAATTGATGAATCCGAACAGGACTTCGCGTACAGGTTGAACTATGCAGCATATCGCTGTGGTAATGTCCATGACATTCTTCGTGGACGGACTTGCACCAACAACCCGGACTATTGTTGCGCGCTTCCAGGAAAATGAGCCCCGCCAGGAGTTAATTTTCGACCGCCTTGTTCAGTATTCTCAGGACCAAGGTGACGCATACAGAGCACAAAGTGTTGGAATGCAGACTTCAACATTACCCGCTCGGGGATCAAAAACGTTACGCGAAGTACACTTCACGAAAGAACCAGCTGATAGACAATCTGCCGAGACCGAATACAACATGGTAGTACCAGACGATTCAGTGGACACCAACGACTTACCATCTACGATAATGGAAGAAAAATCTAACCTGTGCAAAAATACAGTCAGACCAGGATACATCAACTTTTGTGAACGCTCAACCCCCAACCGTGTGGGATGGAGCGCCAACAAACAAAGCAACCAGACACAACAACCATTGACTTGTCACCAATGTTACGAATTAACCACATTTCTCCGAAATTTCAACTACAATTCTCCGAAATGGATCAGGTCATTACCAACTATGACAAGTTGTCAACAGCGCAGAAGACTCGTGTGTCGGATACAGCATACCACATAGCAAAACTGGCTTTAACCGCACGCCGGCAGAACAACAACCCTCATACAAGGGACGACGTTACCAAAAACAGTGAAAAGACCCAGGGAAAAGTAACCCCGGGACTTGCCGAAGCTTCTTCTTTTGTAATAAATAAAATCCTCAGTTGCCGAAAGATTCCTTCAAAAATTCACCTTATCCCTCTTATCACTGCCGTCCCATCAAAAACACCATAACGAACGAACAGTTTTGGTTGTCTCCAACGCCCATGGCGGAAAGTAACTCGTACAAGCACGCAGGGCGCAGTCTTTGTATTGGCCAGACGCAACTATCGTGTCTACTAGACACGATAGTTGCGTCTGGCCATTATTTCCATCTTTGTCTCACCTTACGTTCAATAGAACGGTTTGGTGCAGTCCTGGATACCGATACCAATTCCAGTTTCATCAGATGCTCCTACCTACCGTATGGATCGGAGAAACTCACCAAGCCCCTCAAACTTTGAGGGGATTGGTGAGTTTCTCCGGTACATACGCCCTTAAAGGGTCGAACAACATACGAGACGCTAAAATTTGACCGCTTAATATTTCTTAGACGATAACAGTAGCTGCAAAACTAGGATCGCAGTCGGAGAAGGTGACCTTCTACTTGGCCGATCGACTAGCAACGTCGGGTCATCCTTGGTGGTGATTTCTGCGACAAACATGTCGAAGAAATCCGCGTGCACAAGCGGTTAGTTGAACTTTACATGGTGTCACAGTTCTGATCGTTCGGAAACCGAACAAGACACTTTTGAACGCTCCGTCGTTATCAGAGGAACAGGAATACATACCCGCAAAGGGGAGGACTTTGGTGAATATATATGCATCGGAACAGACGGTAGTACGACCGGAAAGGCAAACCTGAGTTACAGTCACAACTGCTCGCCAATAATTAATCCTCATTGAACCAACATCGCCCCTCCACAATAACCACTTATGTCTAGCCGGTGAATAAATAGCCGATGTAACCGACGGAAAACCTTTCCGGATATTAGTTCCAACCTTTGGAAAACATCCAAAGATCCTGCTTCTAAACAAATATATTGCTAACGCAAGTCAGCACCCCACCTCGCTCGTAGAGTCGAATATTTCTCACGCCCAAATTTTCAGCCTAGTTCCCAAGTCGGGATCATCAAATCGATCACCTTCCTGATTTCGTATGCGCCAAAATTCCGTCAAATACTTGGCGTTAACTAACAGACATCTCACGGACTTACGCGAGTCGCACATAAACCAAGACGAAACGCCGACGAAGGCGGCAGACATATAACTCGGAGGACCCGAAAACCCCATGACAAGGCCAGGGCTACGTTGACAAAGCACGAACCCATGTGTCTCAGGGAGTTGAGGAGTATCAATGTTACCGAACACGCCATCGACCTCGTACCAGGCATAAGCCCGCTCAAATCACTACTATATCGGGCAGGACCGGTCCTCTTCGCGCCCAAGAAGGACGGTAAACTTCTATTTTGTATCAACAAACGGAAGTCTAATCAATCCTCTGTGAAGGACAGCTACCCACTTCCTCGTATGGACGAGTGTATTGACTCACTTGAAGACGCCAAGATTTTTACAACCTTGGACGCATATTCTGGCTATTTTCAAGTACCAATCAAGCCAACTCACAAACCAAAGAACACGTTAGAATTCTACGCAGGCACGTATCAATACAACCGAATGCCATTTGGGCTCACAAACGCTCCCGAAACATTTCAACGCGCGTTAGACCTAATTATTACCAAGTACAAGTGCAGACTTGTCTGATATACTGCGACGACTTTATTGTATACTCCAAGTAGGTGGAGGAACACATCAAGCATGTGGACGAAATATTAACCTGCCAGGCAGCAGCCAGTGTCACCTTGAAAGTAGAGATGTTCCATTTCTTCACGAGTACCAGCGAGTACCTCGGTCATGTCATCAAACCAGGTGAACTGGAAATAGATCGAACAAACACGGAGTTCTAAAGTAAATCAAAGCAACCAACGTCAAAGACGGAATGACGATCCTTCCTCGTACTTTGCAACTTCTACAGACGGTTCATAACAAGCTTCACTAACACAGCGTCAAAACTTAACGAACTGTTGAAGAAGAATAACCACGACTCATTCGAACTGAATGAGGAACAACTCCAATCATTCCACGCTTTGATGGAGGCCGTTTTTACCCCGCCCATACTTGCGTTACCTCAACTAAAACTCCCATATTCCGTCGATAAGGACGCAAGCAACTACGAAGTAGGCTGCCCACTCTTCCAAACCCATCTAGATGGGGAACGAAAACCTATTGGGTATTGGTCCCGTTCATTGAACCAAGCTGCGAAGGGATATTCAGCAACCGATCGAGAATGTCTCGTCGTCGTATGGACTCTAAACATTCTTCGTCCATACCTTCTCTATTATAAGTTCACCGTTCACAAAGACCATGCAATTATTGGCTGGCTACAAACAATCACTGACCCATCTGGCAGACTCATTCGATGGCGGTTACGACTCGCTAAATTCGACTTCCACATATAGTACAAAACTGGTAAGACAAACACGCAACAGACGCATTATTTCTCCTTCGAATATCTGCCGAAGAAATTGCGAACGACGCTGAAGACGTCCCGACATTCACCATTCAAGAGGATAATCACATCAACCAGGAGACATCTTTCGTCTCGCTCAACAACGCCCACTAACATGATGGGAATACACGTGTAACAAAAAAATTGTTCCACGTATACAAGAAAGAAATTGCGGTATGACCGACGACGATCACCAACTGGATGACAACGATTTGGATGACTTCCCGGCCAACACGGTGTGCTCAACCTTACCGGGTCCAACAAAATCGGACTTGTTATTCCAACAAATCTCTCTTGAGAAGCTTATCATCACAAAACTATCGGACTCCTTTTGTGAAACCATACGTCAAAAACTTGATGAGGGTGTGGTGCTAGCCGTCGGCTTCAACGACGACGGATTAATGATCCGGAAATCTGAGAACGGACCTCAAATATTCATTCCTCATGCTTTAAAGGAAAGAGTATTGCACATAAACCATTACGCCAAACTCGGTGGTCACCCAGGACGCAGAAAACTATACCATACAATCAGCCGTTAAATGTACTGGCCTGCATGCGCAGTCGATTGCTACGCCATTGCACGGCGATGTCCAACTTGTACCCGCAACCGCATTGAACTGCGTAAGAACACAACGGAACTTCAACTATTTCCGGAAGAAGCACTACTCCAGTCTGCCACCATAGATGTCTTTGGTGAATTCGTCTAAACCGCACGTGGCAACCAGTACATACTGGTAATATCAGACCGCTTCACGAAACTAACCAAGACAGTACCCATGAAGGGGTTGTCAGCAACCGAAGTGGCTAGGCACTTAATGACCGAATAGTTCTTCGACTATGCGTCAGTAAGATTCGTTTTCCAAAATTTTCAAACCACTTTTGGTTTTTGAGATATTTTGGGGTCCAAAACAATACCAAAAAAAGATTTTTATGTTGTTTGTTTTTGAGAAACATTTTGGTGCCTTTTGGGAGCCTTTACTTATCGCATAGTTCGTTCTGTCCAAAAGAAGTGAAACGTTTTGGTGTTAGATTTAAAAAAACGTTTTGGGCAGTTCTTTGTTAGTTTATATTGAAGCTTTTGGGGATCATAATTATTTTGTATTCTCAAAATGTAACAAAATGTTATAATGAAGGCACTGAGAACTTTCTGACATTTTCCAAAATGTGTTGAGCATGATATCAATACCATTTTGAGTAATATTCAAAATATTTTTGAGTAATACTCAAAATATTTTGAATAATGCACAAAATATTTTGAGTAATGCTCAAATTACTTCTGACGTCACTGTTAAACAATTTTGCCAAATGTCAAAAATATTGCACTGTACGCCCAAAAAAATTGACAAGTGTCAAACAATTACCAAAACAAAATTCTACACTATACGGCCAGAAAAGTTGACACGGGTTAAAACATTGCCGTAAAATAATTCTTTTGCCCAAATTTTTCGAGTAATTACTAAATTTTTTGGCATGTTGGCAAATAATTTTGGCAAAAGGGAGCACAATATTTTTATAATAATAATGACATGACCTGAAAATTTCAACAGTGATTGTATTAATACCGCCTTCGTCGGTAGTTGTAACATTCGAGCTTCCTAAAGCGTCCAGTAATGATGTCTTTCCGTGATCGACGTGACCCATTACAGTCACTACTGGCATTATTTTCGTTCTTGTTCTTGATATCTTTGTTTTTGTTTTGTTTTTGTTTTACAGATGACGGTGTAAACAAAAGATTCATTGTCTGTGGCGTGAATTTCAAAGGCAGGGGTAATTCATCCGTGATTAGATCGACTAAAGCGGATGGCATTTTTCTTGAGGCATCGATAAAAGTTGAGTCTAGAGATCGTGTGTGTGTCAGTACGGATTGTGCAGTGGATACACGTACCAATTCGTCACCAGACACGCCGAGTGACAGCGCTGATAATTAAGATGGAGTTATACCCGCGTCGGGAAGCATATATTCACGAATAGAAACATTCGGAGAGGATGTTGATGGACTACGAGAGGGTGGTCGGCGAAGAAGTAGTCAGGAAGCACGTAGGCAGTCTGTGGTCTGCTCATTCGTGGTGAATGCTGATACCAATGACTGATCATCGCCTATATTCGCCAAAACCTGATCGAAATATGGCATTTTCACTTTTCTTTCATCTCTTTTCTCACCATCGTCATCACTACCATCATCGTCATCACCTTTATTTTCCATCGTATTTAAATTTGGAGTGGGAGAAGCCGGGATGAAGAATCCTGTCTTTTCTAACAATTCAGTAACACCAAGTGTCTTAATAGCACTTTTTTTCCACCTTTATTTGATCCAGATACACATCGAACCCCCTTTTTCAATTCATATGTCACTGGAACGACAAAATTCTCCCATGCAGGAGATCCTTCAACTTTAACTTTAAGATTACTATTATTATCAACAATACGATCATCTCCAAAAAGTTCAACATCAACACCGGGATGATAGTGAGATTAAGTTATCGAAGCGGTTGTCTTCGTTATTTAGTTACGAAGTCGCATTAATTTTGCCGTCGTTTTCATGACGTAACCGCTATTCCTTTCGTGGGAGGAGATCGTCTGACTGCTAGTTCAAATAGAACGAGTTTAGTGAAGGAAGGTCTGAAGTTAGACTTGGAGTGCGGCCGGTGGTTCGTGACACGTTTAAAAGATGTCTAAATGTAATTGGCTGAAGCTCAGATACTTGGCCTTGCTGAAAATATTTTAAAATCAAAACTTTAATTTGTATCAATACAAAAGATCATAAAAAAGATGTAACGGGTGAAATTATTACATCTTTCGAAGAAGCAGAAAAAAATGTATACCTGATCAACCATTGATGTGCCATGAACTGGCGACGAAGATTTTACCTCAGAGAGTGACACAGAAAAATTGGAGAACCTTGTAGGTGATCAACTCAGTAGAACAACTCCCAAAAGGACTCAATATATGAATACAATCAACAGTCATAGCAAATGATCAATCAATAGACTATCCGCAGAGGGATTGCACGTTTTCATCACCGAGATGGAATTCCTTTTTTTAATTCGGCCAGTCATCCGCATCCTTATTCCCGACCGTGACGACTAATTGAGTAGCAACAACAGTAAACACTGCAGGTTCTACCGCCACCATTCCTCCATCCGTCCCCGCATCACCATCATCTCCACGACAATGTTACACGAATGGCAACACCGAACCAAATTTAAATCTATTCTACCCCCATCAACTCCAACAACATCAGAAACATCACCACCGTCTCAAGTGCATCACCACAGAAACAAAACACAGCTTCAACTAAAAAACACGTCAGAACAGGCAGTGACCCAGGATGGTTGCCCATCCCCGAATAATTATACAATCTACTCAAGTTATGGGAAGGACGCACGTTGAAAAACGTCAAACAGCTGCTCGAAGCGCTGAGGTCGTCTTTCCTAATCAATAATCCAACCGGGACAAATGACATGAAACAATTTTCAAACGAAGGATGTATGGCTGCGAATGATCCAGGACGTAAATAATATTTAATTATACCACTTCATATCCTTTGAGTTCATAATTCTCTACCCTTTATTTCCCGGATCCGCCTCCAAAACTAAACGTGTAAATACACTAGTCTCTCCGAACCAATACTTCAACCGGGGCAAATGACATGAAACAATTTTCAAACGAAGGATGTATGGCTGAGAATGATCCAGGACGTAAATAATATTTAATCATACCACTTCATATCCTTTGAGTTCATAATTTCCCGTCCTCCATTTCCCGAACCCGCCCTCTAAAATCAAACGTGTAAATACACGAGCCTGTCCCACGACGGTCGTTGGGTCGTATAAATATGGACGGATCTGTCCCATAACGGTCGTGGGGTGGTGTAAATATGAACGGGGATGAAGACAATAGTGTACAGAAATTGGCACAGAACTATAAAATGACAATAGAAGCATCTTTATTCAATACGGAGAGAAAATATGATTGCAATACTTGCAATCATCTCTTCTTCCTTGCATTTTTTTGGCTTTTCGTCATGGAAGACCAACCACTGTTCCGTTTTCTGGATCGTGTGGATAGTTTACCGCCACGACTTCCTCTACTACTGTTCAAGTGCGAGTCCAACTCAACTAGTAGTTTTTCAATTTTTCCCCTGTGCCACAAGCAAGGCTTTCCACGTTGGGTCCTCATTAAATGTTTGGAGGGCCATCCTACGTGAACGATCCTTGCACTGTCCCTTTTCAGTCTCTTGTCCAATCATTGAATAAACTCGTTGTGTTGTTTAGTGTAATATTCAAATGATGATAACCACGAGGTGAATTCATCGCAGTGGTTATCATATGAACTAGCCTGATTTGGTTTACGAGAAGATAAATGTAATGGTGTTTTATTGATATGAGGGGAGAAGGAGATGGATATTTGTCAATAAAGGATGGTACAGGTGATGGTATATTCTCAATGGAGATTCAATCTTTCGAATTTCTGAATTGGATGGTTGATGAATGGGTTCAAGTAGTTGATCATAAGATAAGTCAATACTCTGTGCTTCATGCACAGTATCATCCATTTATTGATGAAGGAACTTGGAAAGGGGAAAGTTGTATACCGCTGAACGGTTTTGTAGTGCAACCCGTGCAGTTGTTTTGCGACACATTATGAGAAGGACCATCAACAAATGAACTTAGTTGGTATTCTTTTTGCAAACTCTGTTGAGTTTTCTGCGGGCACGTCCCTTTTCGTTCCCGAAGAACAAAAGTTATTCCGTATTTTCCATATGATCCTAGCTCATTGCGGAAATGAGTTCACGGTTTGTCATGGTTGACATCGCATTGTTGATTTAAGAAACGGACGAAGATGACGAAGATGCCATGGTTGAGAAGGATTATGAAATGTCTGATGATGATCACGCTGTTAAAGAAATAAAAATCATATTCCAAAAGTAATATCGGTTTTACTTTATTAGATAACAGTTATCTTAAAGATAATGGTGGTAAAATTACAATTGCTCTTACTTTTCGTTACACTTGGTCATGTATTGTTTTAAGCTTAGATCGCCTTTCACGATATTTCCCTTGTTCATTACTACCACACACAACGGTTTGTATCCCCCTTTCACGTCTTATAAGGTAATTATTATCGTCACGCCCAACGGTCACGGGTCCACGACAAATAAAAGAAGGACGCACGAAACTGATCGTCAAACAGCTGCTTGCAGCTCTGAAGTCGTCTTTTTTTTTCACAGGCATCATGGCACCACGAACAAGTAAGTCTTTAATCGAAACAAATTCGGGCGAACCGCAAACTCGTCATGTCTTAAAGAGACGAAGTGTAGAGTTAGATCTAGTCCTCGAAATGAACGAATCTGTATGTGATCATGAGTCACCAATATGTGCTCAACAAGTACAGTCTACTCCTCCAAACAGTCGATATTTAACGGAAGCTGTTTTCTTAGGGGAGGATTTCAGAACTGATTCTGAACCCGAATATGGTTTGGGAAAACATGGTATCAATGATCCTTAGAAATGCGAAACATCACCTTCTGTAGGTATCAAAAAATCACATAGAGGACGAAGGCTGTCTTGGAAAGCAGTATTGACAAATGAATCAGCAGAAGATGATACAAATGTTGTTTCAAGCTCTTCCTCGTTGGGTTTAGGGAAATATAGTATACGGGTATTGGATACTAACTCAAATATGGCGGTGCATCTATGAAATAATCCGCGGCGTTCATTTATACAAATTCTAGGGATTTCGAGACTAGTAACGACCGTTCTGATGATTGTGTAACAAGAAAACCAGTATTAAAAATATACTCTAAAATGGCTGCTCCAATTGCTCCAATTCGAATTCGAATTTGTGTCAACGAAGAAAGACGAGGATCTTGAGAAAATGGCAGGAATTCTACGATGGTGAGTATTAGTTTTATGAAGGTAAGAGCGCATGGAAAGCATAGGAGAGAAGCAGAACGTGATCATGATAATGAAAATGGTGACATAACAAGTAATCCGGCATTTGAAATTAACCCTGAAGTCACTGATCCGATTCAAATGAGAAGTGAATTGAATAAATAAATACAAGGGCCTATAGAAACTGGCAGGAATTCTAGGACATATAGTCCGATAATTAAGACTGCAAGATTACAGGACAGTAAAAGGAGTGGAAGATCAGAACGACCTTCGAACCAAATTGAACTTGGTATAAGAAGTGTAGAGGAAGAAGAAGCAGATACAATGGTTGTGACAGTGAATAAATTCAATAGTTTGAAAAGAGATTATGAGGAAAGTAAAGGCTTGTGTCGCCGTCTCAGTGGTTCTGTAAAATTGTTTGAAGAAAAATGCGTCCGTCTCGTTGAAGAGAAAAGAGCAATACAATTCCAATTTTAAATTGCAGAAAGCGTTATAACTTCCACTGCATCTGCTTCAAGTCCAGGAAAACAAAGACAAGTGAAGGATGGAACGCCATCTGCATAAATAGCTATGAAGAGGGAAACTCATGGGAAATTTTATCCCTATTCTGTTATTGACTATGTAGCTCAATACATGAAAAAAATGACACCCATCAGTCCACCAGTATATTTCTGAAGTAACTGAGACTTGGTGTTCTCATATGCATGGTGAAATTCCGTGGTCTCCGAACAGTTGTCTAATTGATAATGAAGACGACCGTTGTAATGACGACTTAAAAGTACACGACTGGAGACGACGTTGCTTCGAAGTGAAGAAATCATAAAAAGTATTTAAAAGCGGTACGAAACGTCATCCCCCTGGCGCTTCTTTATGGAACTATGACTTTAAAGAGGATGGAACCATACATGTACATGTAATCTATGTCCCGAAGTGTCCTATAGAGTTGGCAATGAACGGTGAGATATTCACTCCGACAAAATATCTCTCTCAAATTTCGTTCGGCAAGCAGCAGTTACTTCTCTTCGCCATTATATGGATCCTTCTCCCTCTAAAGATCTCGAAAAATTCTTTTACGAATGCGCATCTACAAGTGTCGAAGTTTTTAAAAGGTTTGAGATTGTCTGTGGATAGACAGTTTGTACGCGTAAGAAAAGAGTGAACAACGAAAGTGATGAAAAAGATAATGATAATAGCCCCATAAATATTAATAAGAAGCGCAGATATCACTGTTTCAATATGGAAGATGATGATATGGGGAACGATGATGAGGAAATGTACCTTCCTTTTTTTAATTGTTTCATTCGCTTTCTTGCTGTATGCGCCGTCCCCTTTTTATTTTTTACTAATAGAGAATCTGAACCGTGAACTTTATAAAATAAAAAGGGGAACAACACTTGGGTTGGAACTATAAAACATGATATTAGATCATTTAGAGGATGTAGCATACGTTTCTGGAAATGATGGAATGCAAGTTCTGACTAATCTTCTCCAAGAAATAATAAATAACAATGGATTCAATTCTAGAAATTGTAGACAAGTGACACTTCAAATTCCAGCCTCAGCATATATATCAGGTTACCCTGTTCCCTCTCTTCAGAATATGAAAAGAAACAGTAACGAAGTTTTTATTCCAAAAGATAGTTTACGGTTTTCACAACGTGTTGTTGCCAAAAGACGTTTTTACGGAATGATGATTAGGAAATGTAGCTTCTTTTTTTTATGGTTTCATTCGCTTTCTTTCTTTCTTCTCCGTCCCCTTTTTATTTTTTACTTTCTCTATCTCCATTCATAAGGTAAGGTTCTTTTTCAATATGTTCAGACTGTTCTGAGCCTTTCTAAGACGAGAGGTTATCGTTTCCATTTCTCTCTCTCCTTTCATTCAAAATCGAAGCAAAGTTTCTTTTTCAAATGTGTTCACCCTCCTCTGAGACGAGATGTTACCGTTTCAATTTCTTTTAATCAATAATTCTTTTAATCAATAATGAATTGTTTTCATGCTGCGCTTAATCATCCTCGTATAGTTCCCCCGGTGGGTGACAAAACTTGTTCATATAAAACATATCAGAAGCCCACCCCTCGTCTCCACTTCGTAACTTGTTAAAAACGATCGTCCTTACATTTGATTTATACAGTAATCTCATCTCCACATCAGTTGAAACAATGTTTACTAAGCCCCTGATTTTGTCTATTGGTATCAGCCCGTACTATTTACTGGAATCTGTTGAGCCCGATGTTCCTTCATGATGCTGGAAGTGGAGACGCAAACAACCAAGTCTATTATCTATACCATCCATTGCAAGTTTTTCATCACTTAGAACATCATAAAACTGAATGAAACATAACTCTTGTTCAAAACGTTGTTTGCACACTGGATAACGTCGTCGATTGTGCACTTTGCACGATCGGCCATCTCAATTGGTACGAATTCGAAAAAATGATAATACCTTTGCAAACAAACTCTCATATACCCATCCTCAATTGACACGTCCTCTTCGCCACTTGCCTCGATCATGACACCATCCAATCTAGGGATTTTTGATCCGTAAAAACGTCTTTTGGCAACAACACGTTGTGAAAACCGTAAACTATCTTTTGGAATAAAAACTTCGTTACTGTTTCTTTTCATATTCTGAAGAGAGGGAACAGGGTAACCTGATATATATGCTGAGGCTGGAATTTGAAGTGTCACTTGTCTACAATTTCTAGAATTGAATCCATTGCTATTTATCATTTCTTGGAGAAGATTAGTCAGAACTTGCATTCGATCATTTCCAGCAACGTATGATACATCCTCTAAATGATCTGATAGCATAATTTCTAGTTCCAACCCCCTTTTTCTTTTAAATAGTCCACAGTTCAGATTCTCTATTTCAGAAAATATATATGATTGCCCGTAACGAACAATACAAGCTGTGTCCTTCTTAACAGCCTGTACTCGACTGGGATTTGGTCTGATATTTTCAACTGTATTTGTTTCACCAAATTCTGTTCTATGTTTTCGGAACATACGATCTCCCTAAACAGCCACGGTTTCAGCCATTGCTTTTTCGATTCTCTTCCATTTCATGCTGTAATCGGCCTTTACAATTTTATGTGCCATTTTATATAGATTACTGTTCATATACTCGAAACCTCCAGTTCTCTCCATATCAATCGGGAAATGATCAAGCATATGCCACTTTGTTGTACCAATTTCTGATGGTTTATACGCACCAAATATAGACCTGCCAATATCTTTAAAGTAAGAAATGTCTGTCTTTAATTTATGCATATTAAACAACTTCCACCCAGGTTTATGATCTACACGACATATGAAGTTCACCAACTCTACGTATTTGGTAAAAACAGTTTTTACAGGGGGAGTGACAATGTTATCACAACAGCGATCAATAATTGCCCCCAAGAAAGGCGATACCATATCAACACTGTTGAAATCTGCACCTTCGAACATGCAGACCAAACCAGATTCTGTGAAAAGCGCGGACAGAGTACCACCACTACAACGTCTTGAAAAATCCACTTGTAAATTCAAACCAGGGGAACTTCTATCGAAGTCGGATACAAAGCAGTTAAGGGTTTTTAAAATAGATCGTATTGAATTTTACTGTCGTTTCTTCGCACTAACAGTCAATATTGATGTATAATAGCGAGACGAAGCATAAAGTATTCGGTTAGCACATTCCTTGATCTTGCGCGATATTCCAAGGGGAAGGGAATAAAGGGGTTCAAATGTGAAAATTGCAGATATATCTACAGCTGGAGTCAGACCGACCATTGGGAAACTATGAAATACAGGTTAAATTGGGAGCATTAACAACTTCTCCATTTCTTCAGTTACGTCTGTATCGTCGTTCTTTAAGCGACATATTAAATCCATTAAATCATTAAGCAGCCGTTCGGGTTATTTGGTGTTGAACGGTAGTTTCCATTTAGAAATTAGACACCTGTTACATGGTGAAGTTGTATTTCCATTCCGCTTCACACTACACATATCTTCGCATTCAGGAAGATCACCGATGTAAGAAGAAAGAAGAAATTGAGAGTGAAATTTTGTTCCATCTCTTGCACGCACAGAAATTCCTTTCACTGCTTGATCCGACATACCCTGAATACACTTTTCAATACACTCATGTAGACATTTAAGTTTTTCTTGGCGACTGATGAAGCGTGTGTTTCTGTGTGAGCGCAGTTAATACTGGGTATCTTCATAAAATGAATTGAATTCCACTGTAGGAAGGAAATCAACAGGTAAATATGCAACAACAGACCTACGTGAAGTAATCTGCTCTCGTCTCTCCTCCTTTGTGAAGTTGAGGAGTGTAACATGAAGAGGGTAGAAAGTGAATTACGTTTGCTTTAGATTAACCTGCGATTTGTCGCTGTAAACTTGTAGCAAAGATACAAAAGATTCCTCCCCGTCGTGTTTCTTTTTCCGCCAATAAGTCCCCTCCACGACACTTTCTTTGATGAATCGTTCTGCTTCTTTTTCTGCCTGACCTAAGTCGGAATTCATTGGCTGACTACGAACTGATAAGTTGACAGACGCTTTGCTGATAATGAAATTTGATGACGTAAAACATATTTGTCACTTTATAACTGCTGCTGCATCCTGAACATGGAACTCAAAGCGAAGTTGTTCTTCTGATACATAACTCTCCATCTTAAATCCCCGTACCTTAATGTCTTGCAATATATTGTTTCTGTTGTGTTCTTTTATTCTTTGCATGTCCTTGAGTTTGGAACAGAATTCTACGAGACATTGTGTGTTTTTCAGTGTTTGTAAAACAGCGTTGCACGTCTTATCACTATTCAAGAGGCGCATGTCCAAAAACATGTCTAATACCTGCTCCATACCATCCACACAATTGTCATCCCCTTCAATACCTATACTACGCTCATTTGCCACCATATCCACGTCAAAATCTGGAAGCACTGTTATCATGAACGAGTCATCATTTTCGTCATTTTCACTGTTCGGATCATCACTGTTCGTATCATTCAATAGTTGATATGTGACTCTATCGATAGGCAGCCTCCTACCGTCACCAATAATAGTGTGTGAAATACGTATACTTTTCCTACCACATCGTTTCATCCCTTTCCCAGCTCGCTGATGGTTCATTGACTTCTCACCATGTTAATAAGTATAATGGCATTGAAGGCCGTGGTCCAAGGTTGACTCGAATTTGCATGATGAATGTTGACATTTGAATTCGTAAATTGAATTACTTTCGGTCAATAACGCCATGTTGTCTTAATCAGTAATACCAATGCAAGTTGTCTGATGATTTCTAGTCGATATGGTTATCGACATGTACCACTAGTACATTACTAATGATTCTTTTTAAAAATAGTAAAGATAATACTGTAACATATACTTTAATGAATAATTCTTACCCCATAAAATTCCGCACTGGGTATGGCATTTTCTTGGATAACTATCATGATGATCATGTATTTATTTCCCACATTGTTTCCAATAATTTTCAAAATTGAACTGTTCAATAATTTGACCGTTTCAAAATGTCCTTGATGAGCATCATGATCATTACAGTGTATTGATTGCCAACTCCGTCGCCAATTTTCACCAAAGTAAAAATGATGGTACCTGTAGGAACCGGAAGAGGTGGAGTGAGAAAGTTTTCGCCTGAAAAAGCGCAGTAGGCGAAAGGAGTAAGACGCCGTGTGAATACGGCTGAATACAGTAGCAGCTGACACGAATCAGGATGGGGACAAAATGAAATAAGGCGATTGAAATTAAATTGACGTAAGACGCCTTTCGCACAACACGTGTCGACTACGGGTAGTTGGACGAGCGTGAGAAAATGAAGTTATTGACGATACTGCGTACGTCACGAATGTAGCAGGAAGGAGCTGTTGACGAGAATGGCCGAGGGAAGGTATAATGACTAATTAACTCTTCTTTGTGGAGACGTTAAATCAA
>JAULBU010036186.1:0-15449 GCA_032358235.1 Odonthalia washingtoniensis | reverse complement strand
AAATGATAAGCATGACAATGCATAACAACATTGATGTTATATATGGGCATTGAAAGTAAAGTTTTATGTACAGTTGCGACGAGAGAATTATGGAACGTGTAATAATATGAGTGGTACAGTAATTTTGAAAATGCCTATGTGACAGTAATCGATATTACTGGTCCGGATAAGTGTACGATACATGAACAGTACGGAGTGAAGGGTACTGTATTGAAAAGAAACAGGTGTTGAAAAGAAATTGGTGGAATATGTAGGAAAGGAAAGCGGTATGAAAATGGAAAGTGTTAGAGGCGGCAAAACAAAACAAAGATATAAAATGTTGTATCCTCCAAAACTGAAAAGTGGAAAGTAAAATGTTAACACATTTTCTGTGAAGTGATTACACAACAATGAGAGATAAGAAAGAAAGTAGTGAAAAGTCGTCAAGTAAGACATGTATACGAAATGACGATTGCAGTATTTGGAAGCAGAGGAAAACAATTGAACGACAAATTAACTTAGTACAGGTTGTGTTAAAATTACACAAACAACAGAAAATCATTATCAATAAGCAAGACCAAGTTTTAGTTGAAATGAACAAGTTTTTAGAAGTTGACGTCGAAGAAGAATATGATGTGGAAAATGGTAACAAAGAAAAAGGGGGAACCATATGCATGGATATTTTTGAGCGTAATAGTGATGTACATAATTGTTCTGAAGAATTCGATGAAATACAGTTCAATGAAAACTTCAATGTATGCAAAAAATATATATAAACAGATCCGAAAGTATATTTGCAAAAGAAAACCACCCATATGTGAAACGTGTCCTTTTTTTCCAAAAGGATATAATATAACCGAAGATGAAATCATTAATATTGCATTACTAAGTTTGCGTACAGACACATACGAATTGAATTGTTTGAATAACTCAATACTTCAGGAATCGGAAATAATGGGTGTGGTAATTTTTTTTGTGATTTTATTGAAAATGAGTATGGGGCATTGTCTTTAAAAATACTTGCAAAGAAAGAAGACATTGAGAAACAATTTTCAATTAATGGTTTCCCAGGATGTGTAAGTTTCTTGGAAAGGATTGTAATAGGAAGAAACAAAAATATCGAAAAATATGTTTCAAATAGGAGTAAAGAAAAGGATAAAATGCAGAAGAGGAGAAATGCAGTGGAGCTTTGGCTGGTTGGCGAAGGTTACTGTTGGGAATGGAAAAATATAGATATGAAAAATTTCTGGAAAAATAACCCACTAGGTGGTTCTCCTGTTCTGAATAATGTTTTCTGTGGCGATTTATGTCTTGACCACGACGATGGATGTATAATAAAACCGTCTACATGGAAACGACATCTGATGTATTTCAATGTGGAAGGAAACTACAATTTTCTGACCTATATCCCTTGAAGCGAAAGGAAAGTATGATAACCATAGGGAAAGATGTTTTGAGGAAGGATTGTTACTGTTAAGAAAGGAGGTTTAAATATTTTCCAGGCCTCTACAGAACCGGTTCAAATGAATAGGTGGAATTGATTCCAACATGTATATGGAATGCACTGCTATTATATTACACAGTATAATGATAAGAAATGAAACGTTTGAAGCACATAAAAATACCAAACGAATATGCGAGTCAATCAGGAAAGAAGACGAATCGCGAAATGTTATAGAAGAAGAAAGGAAAAAGTTTAATATGACTCAGTGTAGCAAGATACAGGACCAGAATAGCAGGAGCGGTAATAGAGATATGGATAGAACAGGTAGTGAAAGAAGTTACGGTAGACAGTTAATCACGGATAGCCTGGAACGTCAAAATTTAGAAGCAGAGGTAATGAATCATTTATCTATGGTGTGCAGTGAACAGAATAATGGTGATTGTGTTTCAATAAATGACACATTGCATTAACATGGTTGCAATGTTGTTGTTCACATGAAAAGTCAATCACACGAAAGGAAAATATGTAACCGACATAGTACAACTTGAAAAGAAGTAATGTTACATCAATGTCAATAGTTTAGACTAAAAATACAACCAAAAACGTTACAATTTTATTCATGGAAGAAGAAACGGTTGAGATGATGGAATGGTTATTAGCGAAAACGAAAACACGTTTTGAGGGCATGCGAGTTCTGTGTTTATGTTTGAAACAACAGCAGCACTCGATACTCGAAACAGCACTCTCTGAAAATGATGAACAGGAATGTGGAGAACAGGAAGAAAGGACAGGGAGAATAATTGGAAGTAAACATTTTATAAGGCCAGCGTCTTCGTGGATGAAAGCATAAGTAGATGTGAACCCAACATTTCCTGATGTTATATTCAGGAGAAGATCTTCGATTTCAAGAGTAATATATTTTCATATTAAGGACGATCTTCTACGACACCGAAACAATTTCTGGAAGCAACATAGAAATGGAATAGGTCACAAGTGCATACCTACAGACATGAAACTGTTATCATGCTTGAGAATATTAAGTTGTGGGATCTGTACTGATAACCTTGACGACTGTGTGTAAATGTCTGAATAATCAGTGCGTATATACTTTCAACAATTTTGCAAAGATATAATGGAAGTATACGTATCACGATTTTCTAATAGATTTGAAACGACCGAAGAGATCATTGATGTCGAACAGAAATATAACGAAGATAGATTACCAGCGTAAATTGGAGCTGTCAACTGTATGAATTACTTGTGGAATAATCGTCCTGGTACAAGTAAAGGACAATATCAGAACAACCGTGTCTCTAAGATGGCGACCATACAGTGCGAAGGATGGTGTGACCATGGCTTATATTGTTGGTCATGGTTTGCAGGTATTCCTGGCACAAATGTTGATCTCAACGTTCTTGCGAGATCACCTCTATTCAAAAGGGTGTTATCAGAAGAATTGGCAGTGTCAGCGTTAGACGATTATAGTATAGGAGTAAAAGGAAGGCCACTTCACTTACTATACTTATTAGGTGATGGTATATACCCTCGATGGCCTACTTTTGCTCTACCCATGGCAAGAAGTAGCTGTCAATACGAAAAAATCCTTTAGACAAGAATCTGTTCGAAAAGATATCGAACGTATGTTCGGTATATTGCAAAGAAGGTTTGAAGTGCTTCGAAGGGAAAGTCAAAAATGGGATTTACATGAAACTATACGTATATCAAATACTTGTGTGACAATTCATAATATTCTAACTAGCGCGAAAAAGATAAGTTTTGGGAACCTCGATAGCCTTACCCCAGAAAACATTACAAGTATCATGGTAAATGAAAATGAACGTATGGAACAATGTGCAAAGGAGAGGCGCGAGAAAATTATGCGATTAGAAAATGAGGCATCATATGACATCTATGGAGAAGTGGAATGGTTCATGCTACGTGATGTATATTTCACGGATCACGATGAACATTTCCGTTTGCAAAAAGATCTTGTAACACACAATGTCGAATTAAATAGGTGGAAACAAAAGTTACAGATTTCATATTCGTAATGTAAATTACAAATATTAGTAAGCAGAAGACAGTAAAATATTTCGATTAATTGTGAACAATATTAGACCTAATAATATGAGTAAAGAGACAATAATGAATTTAGTGTTAAATACGAAGTAATAATGAAAAATCCCTTTTTTTATTGAAGATAAAGTAATTGTGGAACAGAAACAAATAAACATGTATATTGTAGTGTTTTGGAAATGAATATAATTTCTAATAGAGTGTTGAAAGTACAGTCGGTTGTGAAATTTATAAAATCAATTTTGTTGAACATATTGATATTGGTAACGGTTCATCAATTCAAAACATATTTGTATTGACAGAAAAAGAGAAAATATACGATATTACATATATTATTGAACAACAGTGAGCGGTTTAAAGATCTAATATTGGATATGTACAGGAAAATAAGCGATGGCCACATAAAGTTCAAATTGTAGAAACATCGTACTATCGCAATTATAAAGGTACTGTCGTGTAGTAGTAAAAGGGAGTTCTGTTGACCCAGTCACTATTATTTCAGTCATATAGTGACGCTTCATAGCGGATTATTGTGTGCTACGTGATATTCAAAGACATGATTTTTGAGTTGTTAACCATATTATAAATAGAAGGGTAACAATACAGAAATGTGTGATAATGGTACTATCAGTACCATTAACATTGAAGGAAATATGGTTGCACAACTTCTTTCTTGTACCAGTCATTTGCAAAAAATAATAATGTTTAAAACCTAACTGTTGATTGTTAAGATGATTATGGGAAAATAGAACAATCTTCATCAACGATAGTGATGTGTAACGAAATGAACAGAGAAAATAAGTTTAAATAATAGAATATGGATTGTGATTTTCATGAATCTGAACTTACAATAGTGATTGAACCATTTTTACCAACATAAAAAAAGAGGAAAATGAAAAAAAAAGAATGAAAAAATCTTCAAGTATAGTAATAACGATATTTTATGCATAATTACACAGATTGAAAGTCCATATGCATCAATGAATGTGTCCCGTGTTATTGAATAAAAATAACACGACTCAATTCATAATGATAAAAACTGTTACGCACAGCGTGATTCAATCATTAATTAAGTAAATGAACGAAATCAGTTTTTGAAAATACATGTTTTCAAAAGGTTCGTAGAATTGTTATTTATAATGATTATCTTATTGTAACAACTACCGTTTATTAATTATGTAAACATAGTTTATTACATTTGGGTGAAAATACTTGTGATAAGTTTGAACATATGATCTGGAGACGTTATATTTATCGTGAACATAAACGAAATTACCCATATAAAAATAATGAAATCATTAATAATAATGATTAAAAACCAACAATGAAAGAAATATGAAAATAATATGAGGACATTTAGATGAATGATAATAATTTATCGTCAATGAGGACAGATATTGATAGTTTAAATACTGCATAAAATCAAATGCATGAAATGATTTATATGATAAAGTAATTTAATTATTAAACGAATGCATAGACATCACAGAATACAGACTCAATTACCATATTCAACAAAAAATCATGGACATGTTTATAGTCTGCATTTTGGAATATATAAATAATCACTTTATAACATATTAAGAATATGTTATTTCATACTGATTGTTTAATATTTCATACATATCTGTCATTACGAAAACAACGGGAATAATTAAAATGGGCTATGACAGTAATAATATACCTGAAGAAGTAATATTGTATACATAAATATCATTACGTAGTAATTAAATTTACTCAATGTCAGCTATGAACGTAAATGATAATGATAATGATAATAATGATTATGGATCTACCTTACTGTAAAAGCAAGGAAATTCTTCCAAACTTTATCAACATTCTGTATATGATATGTTTTATTTTATTAATACAAAATTATAATATTGTAAGATATCATACATATTTCATCGCATGCTTCAATAATATTAATTATATTACTTTCAACATGATTTTCATAACATTGGGTTGTTTATGAAAATGGAAATGTATATTCTTCTATAGTCATGATATATAAAATGTTTGAAGGTAAACGTCAGTTTAAAGTCTTTAATTCCTAAATGGACATCGTAAAAAAGCTCTGAAATCGTACTTGTTCTAAATAATAGAGTCATTTAGTCAGACATTGGAATGTCTTCTTTTCCGATTGCACACGTTTCCATCCATTTATTTCTGTTCCATATAATAATGCCCATTTTTAACATTGTATAAATCATTCGTTTCATTTTTATCAATATAACATAATCTTTTTAATATAAGTATAGTCTTTTAATTCGAGATTAATTTCGGTATGTATTCCAATCGAGATTTGCGTTACCTGCTATCTGCGCGTGCTGAAATGCTATACAATGCTTCTTATAATCAATTTAGAACAGTATGTAATAAAAACGACTGCATAACAACCATTACAAAATTTGTTGTGAAATTTGTTAACATATCGTACATAGCACATTTTTTTTAAATTCTTCACATTTGTTACAATATTGTTTTTTCCCTTTTGAAATACTTGTATCAAGACATTAACAATGTTTGTACATTTTGTAACTCAGTTTCATATCGAAATTCTTTCAACATGTGCATTACATGTTTGTAAAAACATGCAACCTTTATTAATTCCTTACTTATCACTCAAATATTGTTTCAATAATTTCCCTGAAATTTAATGGTTGACATTCACATATTGTCAAAGTTTCATCCTTACTTATCGTCCACTTGTAGTCAAATGTAAGCTTTTTTCCTTCTTGATTACCTGTACTGAATAAAGGAATGCCTATACCCAATTTTCTTCCCCATTTTCGTTACACATAACTGTAACCAACTCGAAATTTGGTGTGCAACTACGATTCACATACTTGCAATCATTAGAGTTTATACGGACACCATCCACATACAACTTGTTTTTTTCTAACTTCACCATGTAGCCGGCTCTTTCTCCATTTTTCATAATCTTTTTCGCGCTTGTTTCTTTCAAGTTGATTTAACATGTCCCCTGTATATTATAATAGAATATTCCCTTTCTCTACGTCTTTCCCCAAAAAAACTCCAAGATCACAATTACTTGTTTGGTTTACTATTACATTCTTCAATTCATTTACCTTCTTTTTGTAGCTATCAGAACCATTTGGTTTTATTTTTTTGTAGCATACCTGTCACATAGTCTGAACTACATTGCGGATGACGTGATCTGTCCATGTTTTTTTGATGATTGCAGATTTCTTCTCCTTATATGTAGGATTCTTTCTCATTCAATATGGGTTGACTTTGTCCATTTTGTTTATGTTGAAAAGAAGAAATGATTACAACATAGTTGAAGTTTTGTGAAAAATATGACTCACAATTCAGTTTCCTGATTTGATTTGTTATAACCATGTTTCATGTCATTTAATCAATCCTACAATATGTTCACCTTACATAAAAAACTTCTAAATTTGTTGTTATTGTATCTTATCACAGTCCCTGGTTATGGCATTTTTCATTTTTATTAATAATTATCCAAAAGCAATTATATTGCCTGTCACATAACTTATTTGTTACCATTACTTGCTTTTACGTCATAAAAAATAATTTACAACTACCATTATCTCTTTTCATGGCTTTGATGGTTCGACTATTCATTTCGGTGTCGATATTACAACTAATTTTTAGTTTCGCCAGTAACATCATTTGATGAACCAAATTACTTACTTCAATTATGTTTTATCTTCTATTATTTTGACAATGACAAGTTCTGTTCAATTATTGTATATATTATTTGTCCCCATACTGGGTTCTTTTATACACTTATTTCACCAATCATTACGTATCTTTATTATTTTCCCATTTCGTGTAAATTATGTTAATATATGTTTTCGACATGACCAATTTATCAACTTCGCCCAACAATTTCCAATACTTACATAGAAAATTTTCCCCATAAGTTATGCTTTTTTCCCAATATCACACTTCTCTGCTGTTATTTTTATTGTCTCAGTTCTCACTTCATTCCACATTTGATTTTCAAAATGTCCTCCTTACTATGTTATTTATTTTTCATTACGTTTCCTTATTTCCTTTCCGTGTTTTCCAATGTACATTCCTAATAAGTTCTGACCTAATCCTCTTCTGAAGTCGTCACTTCAGTCAGTTCCGTTCTTTTTCTTACAATTTCACTATATTCTGCCGTAATTTGTCCATACAATTTTTGACTAATATATGGTCCTTCAAATTTTCCATGGCGACGTTGCTCTTTGCTCAATTTTTTTATTATCCTGTTAGTTTATTCCATTCCATTTTCTATGCACTAAAATGGAATGTTCTTTCATGTTTTCTACATGAATTTCATTCACTTTACGTTTCAAAGCCTCTATCCAAATTGATCTCCTTTCATTTGTCATTACTTCGGTCATTTATTTGTCAACATTAACATCCATATAGTTCCTCCCAACATTTTGTAGAGAAGTGAATGGGTGTCTCACTACTAATTTCCTCTCAGATGTGTTTTGTTCACTATCTTTTCAATACTGATTTTTATCCAATATTTAGTTATTATGCCAAGCACCACATGCAGGCTGCGTTTTTGTATCGGATGATGTAGCTTCTACATATTTTGTTATTACTACATACGGCATGTATTTTTTATGTCTATCTATTTTCACACCGCCATGACAGTCAACCTCTCCAAATCTTGGAATTATTGACAGATATTCCGCGGTATCAATATATTTAATATTTAAAAGTTACGCCTATTCTAGAATTGTTATCCTTTTCGCGCCTACGACGGCTCTAATATACAGCATGTGTAAGTTTATACATTCCTTTCTGTTGTTCATTACCAGTCCTGTTAATTTTCTGAACCATGCGATAACATGAGTTCCATAATTGACAATCTCTACTGACTATTGGCCAATTACTTCTCATTGATTCCTTTCTAAGTTTCAGTCCATATTGTTCCCTACAACATTTTATTTACCTATCCACAAAGATTCCTCCGTCTGCACAATCTGTTGCGTTTGTGAAACCCTCGCTTCCACCAGTACCAACACTTCTTCGTTGCTATGTTGTGGTCCGCTTAGCTTTTTTTCAACATATTTGATTTTTTGGTTTTAGATACTTTTGGACGTCCTGGCCCAACAAACATTTTTCTCTTTCCTTGATTCTGTACATTCCTTCCTATATTAACTGATGATCTCACCACATCATTTTCAATATCGGTATCTACTTTATCATATTATTCATTACGTCTTTCATCTTCTTCTTGGTTTCTATTATTCTTCTCATTCTCTTAGTGGTCTCATTTCCCACAGTGCTGATTGATTTCTTGACATTATCTACACGCGATCGTTCCTTATTTTTCGTTATTGGAGAGATATGATTTGCCCCACAACTGGTTGCCTCACTAACTTCATCAGTATATACCGTAACTTCACAGTGTACTTTACTTTCACTATTGTTATCTAATTCTAGACTTTCCATGTTCTTGATTCGTGATTTGTTTAACAAACGATGCAAAATATCGATATGTTCAGCCCAGTTACCGTTAGTTTTCCCATGCTGATCGCCATTTTTCCCACTCTCTCTCGCTGGCTCTCCGTCAAAATCAACAATTCTTACTTCGTTCGGTACATACTGCCTTTCCTTGAAGAATTAGGCTGTCCTCTTCTTGCAGCAGGTATGTCTTCATACCTATCTTTTACAATTTCTTCAACATCGTACTTTTCAGCATTTCCATTATTTCCTTTCCTCCGTTCGAGAACTTGAGATGTGAGGACTGTAAATAATTTTCCACTACGTCCATTACTATTCCTTTTGCTCTTCCTGCTTTTCTCATGTAAAGTGCAAACCGCTTTATATCCTAAATCATATTTCGTATATATTTTATTATTTGGGATGTCGCCGACATTAACACCTATTGTTTTACTACTGTTGCCAAGAGTAAATGTTCTGTCATTTCCATTACCACTTCAATCATCTCCCCATTTATTCGTGTTTCTGTTCACTTTTTCATTTATTTTTTCTTTGCGTTCTTTTACTAGTTTTTCACTTTCCTTTTCAATTGACTGTGTTTCTGTTTCTTTAATATCAGTTGTCCTTCTCGGTTCTATTTCCGGTTAATTTGCCCTTTTGAATCTATCCTCGTCATGTACATGGTCCCTTCCTAAATTGTCCGCTCTCACTTTGCTGCCTTTTCCTTTCATATGAAACGTGTCACTTACTACGTTAACAACATCACCTTCATTATTATCAACGTCCCTGTTTACCTTGCTTTCTATGTGTTTTTAGATGATTTATCCTTCATTTTTTCCATAAATTCGTGTGAACTGTTAACTTACTTTCCGGACTTAAGATTGTTAGTGATTGATTCACTTCGTTCGTAATATGATGACGTTGTTCGTTATCGTTGTTTGGTATCAATTCTTGTGTTTTTTGGAATGTAACACTCCGTCGGACCGGTTAGTATACCTCATCACTTTGCATATCATCGCTTCGACAAGTTCTTGATTGAAAATGGTTCAGTAACAGTAAAACTCGTTGACACTCACGTAATGAGTATTATATATGTTAAAGAACCGAATGGTATGTTGACTCTGCACATATACGCAAGATATGTTCGTATTTCATGTACTACGATTAATCGTGTGGATGTAAACATTGGCATGACGGAGGGAGAGAGGAAAAAAAAATTTTGGTCATTTGCAACATTGGGTTACATACCTATTCCTTTTACGTTTCACTTACACTTTTTAAGCTGTACCTTTTTGCCTCTTTCTTACAGTGCACTATCTTACATCACGACATGACACTACTGTACTTTCTGTTCACATGTTTTTTAAATTTTTTCTCTTCTTTTGTTAACATCCTCTAATTCATAGTTGTACAAGGTTCGACCGCATTTTCTTATTGGTCAATGTTTTCTATAGAGATTTTCACTTAATTTTTTCATGGCGTACCGAAATATGACGTTGAGTTTGATGTTGAGTTTTTTGAAAAACTCAACAGCAAACTCAACGCCTTACTGTATTCTTTTTAATTGAAACATTCGTCAAAAACTACTTTATTAACCGGTTCCAGGCGTTGAGTTTGAATCTCAACAATGAAAACTCAACGCAGAAGTAGAGATTCCCTTACGAATTTTCATAATGTTCATGGATCGGCCTTGAAACCAATCTTGATTGACAGTACACGTGTTGGGTGTTCGATTACATCACGGAATTATTTATGATTTCATTAATATTGAATCGAGCAAAATAACTGAAATACTATTTCAGTTATTGCTCGATGTGGTGGAATTTATACTCAAGTGCCAGCATAATTCAGCACTACAACAAAACTGTTCCAATGCAGTGAAATCGTTCACTTACAAAAGGAAAGGGATCCTCATTACGCAATGTGCATGACGGAATGATTTCCTTGAATACATAATTTTAGTTTCTACTGTGTTCTTTATCTAAATCTTTTCATTGGCTAGACGAACATCTTGTGCCTTTTCCCCCTCTATCGCCACGGAGTCTCACTAACAATAAAATGGTATAGATACGAATACAGTATTCATTCTTCGCTCCTATTCGCTCCTTTATGATTGATATCATACTCTCTTCGCTCCGAAGCCACTAATGAAAGGATATTCCTCCTGTTAACTATAATTTCGTATAGTTTTTCAGCCGTCCTTAATGGGTCTCAGCTGTCATGAACCCTTTAACCCATCAAGGACATCTGAGAAACTATACATAAGTATAGTTTCTCAGAGGTTTTTAAGGAGACTGATTTTTAAAAAAAGAACATCTGAAAGGTGACTATATGACGAAGTCACATGAGAATTTTGGATGGAATCGTAATTTCTATCGCTGCGTGAGAGCCGAGCTGAGTCGTTTTTGTGATGTAACGAGAATGGAGAAGAGAGAGAGAAAAGTCTTATGGTTCTCTCTTCACTTTCTGATGCTTTTAATACCGTTCAAAGATTGAAAGAGGGGGAATGCGTAACGTGCCATTCAAGTCCAATCTTATTGGCTTAGATGGTTGACTGACAGAAGAAAGTCTCAGAAAGGAGAAAAATGAAATGTAAAATAATAGAAAAGGACTAATTTGCAGTTAGATCCCCAAAAAATTGCAAATATTGACCATTGGACGGGTGGCAAAATAAAAATTTAAGTGATGATAGTGTAACACTGTGAAAGTTCAAGTACTTCACGGGCGGTTATTTTTCGATATTTAGAAATGACGGGCGATGTTATTTTTCTGTAACAATGTAACCCCCGACTTTTTTTGTATGTTTCAAATTTACCTCTGGTAGAAAGATTGTATTTCAGTCTGAGCTCTGGATAATTTTCTTTGAATCGAATTGAGGGCCGCAAATACTTTAGTGATTCAGAAAGAAGTCGTAATTTAAATTGTTGCAAAAAGGAGAGCGTAAATGAGTAAAAATTTGACGAATGGGGCAGTTATCACGAGTATGAACTTCTAATTGACATACGGAGAAAGTATAACAGCATCTCTTCGGAGTGGCAGGTCCACGTTCATACCATCCTTTTCATCGTTTCCCTGTTCCATGTACAGGTATATAACGAGGGGGCCGGATAGCCTTCGGAATGTCTACATTATAACCAGCAATGAATGGTGTTTTTGTTAGTAACATGATTCCATCAACATCATTCGGGAAAGGAAGAATGAATGTCAAAAACTGGCACTGCTACTTCCACGTACACTTCAAAAGACGTTCGTGAACAAACTTTTGCAGATTTGAAAATCCGAACTTTTATGACAAAACAGAAATTATGTGAAGACATGGTATTTCACTTCCAATGTTGAAATATTTACAACACACAGGAGGAACTTTGGATTCACTTGATATTACAACAGTTCGCTTCTTTGTTCCATCTGTAAAACTAGATGCAATTTCCTCCATTTGGTCCGTTCCTTCTATAAAATCCACTGTGGTCTGATAGTACCTTGCTTTGATAATGAGGTCAGAAATGTGGTGTTAGACATGTGGTGGAACAGGATTAATGAAATCAAGAGCAAAATGTTGTCACTTAAAGAAGTTAGAGCGTTGCGTGTATACAACTCTAACAATAATTTGTTGGTGCTAGACAGAACGGATATGATTTCGGAGTAATGTGGACATTTAGATCCCGTCTCGTGAGAAGTAATTGTAAAATAAACCATTTTGGAGTATGAAAAATAAAGTTCTTCCATGAAAACTTCATGTAAATCCTTCGTTTGAACATCGCAATACCTCTGAATAATAGCGTTAACTCTCTCTTTTGTAGGTGCGTATACGAATCTCTCATAACGAGAGATCCCTCGAGCCTTATTAGTAGAAATAATTGGTCCCATATTATTCTGCACATGTAATTGGTTCAAAAATGATCGAGCATATTCGAATACATCACGGTGTGCCCTGTCAATTGACTTATCTTGATCGAATATTGCCGTTATACTGTCTACATAATAACCCGCCGTATTTTTACACGCTTCGAACATCTTATGCCCAATGTCGTAGCATTCGGCACCAAAGTAATGTCCGAAAACAATTGGATCTAAATTTTGAATGCAACCATAAAGAAGTACCTGAAATGTAGTTCCATATGATTATGGTCGTGTACCTTCACAGTAAGTAGCATCTGCGGTTGCCGTCAACTAAACTGATGCAGTAAAATAATATGCAATGTATGAATATGAACCCGAAAAAATATCTGCTGCTGTCCTCAATATCAGTAAGATATACAACGTTTTGATCAAATTCATCTTCTTTCGGCAATGTCTTTCCTCTTTAACTATGATCAAAGATGTGCTTTGTCGATTTTATACGGACCATTTTCATATCAATACCTATCATAGAAATAACCTCAACTTTGTGACCAATGTTATTTGATAGATAAATAATCCTTCCATATCTGCCATCTCCACTGGCCTGGTAGTAGCCATATGTAGAACAAGTTTCCGTTTAAAAAAACGGAACTAAATCATTGGTGTATTCCTCCTGTATATTCCTCTTGCCTTAACTAATATAGCAATAGCTTTTGAACTGATGTTTGGACCTGAAGTAGCATCTTCCATAATAGCCCTTGCAAGTTGCATTGGAGTATACGCCGGTGTTCAATATTAATTCGTCAAATAATCAGTAGCATCCTGTTCAAAACAGACATTCTGATGTTTTATGAAACTGCTCAGATTCCATAATACACTGCTAGATTGATAGTCAAATTTCATACTCCCACCACATTCTTTCCCTATGCAATTCATCGTAACCTTTTCTAGGGTTTATTTGATGTTGAAGACTTTGAGGACACCTTGAGAAGCATTATATGCTCTGATGTATTTTGCTGTTTTCTACCTCGTATCCAGGCCTGTACCAATCTGTGGTATAAACTCCAAAATACGATGTGGTTTCCACGAATTTCATGCCGCATGTTCCGTTTTAATTGCCGCCTTACTTCTGTTCAGTGATCGAATTTTGGAAGTACGCTTCTGCTCCTTTCTTCTTGCGTTACATTCCATATCTGATATCCCTTCATCACTTCTACTTCTCCCAGTTTCATTTCCTTGTTCATAAATAATATTGTCTTCGCCATTTTCATCTTCCAGATTCATTACAATGTACTTCGACAAGTTGAAGTTATAATCGTCTTCACTTTCGTCTTCCTCAGAATCCTCTTCTGTAGGCTCGTACGAATGACTTTCGTGTTCTACTTCAACATATCCTTCCACCTCATCTACCACCTTCTCACTTTCTGTTTCATCGTCATTCTCAATTTCAATCTCAGCTTTTTCCTTCCTCTTTTTCAATATTTTCTCTTTCAGTTTCCTCTCTAATTCGTTAATCATTCTTTGTGTCTTCTATAAGTTCTCCTTCCTTCTTTAAATTTCTTCTTCCCTGAGCCTTTTCAATTCCTCTTCTCTTGCTTCTTTACGTTCCTATTCTATTTTCTTATTCAGTTCCTCCATTTTCTTCCTTCATACTTCTTGGCCTGGTTCCTTTCCTCTTCCACCCCTTCATGTTGTTATTTCAGTCGTAGCACTTCTTCCTTCTGTGTATCTTCTACTTAAAAAACAGTTTCAATCGAATTAGTACCCGCCGCTTCACGATTTTCACTTCGGCTGAATTCCATTTCAGCCTAAATAATCTCCATTGCACGCCAAAGTGTCCCACTACTGCTTTCAGCACTCCTCAGATCACCATTTTCACCGCTATCAACGTGAACAAGAAGTGAAAGTCTTCTGTACTGCTTCCTCCCCTAATTGCCGTATGTTTATGTCCGCCATCCCATGAAAACAAAAATTATCCAATACCTTCGTGTTTTTGTTTTTAACGATCCCAATGTGATAAAATGAACTTGCTGTTTTAGTTGGTAAGGAGTTCATCTGTTTTTGAAACAAGCTTCAAGATTACTTTGACTTTGTTGTAAGAATTGGGGTCTGAATTATGAGATGGGGGTCAATGTAGAAGGACCATGATATTGGAGAAAAAGCTGTGTTCTTGGTGACTACAATTGGCACCGGGTGATCGGAATACAGCCACGTATAGAATTGAGCGGTGTATTGCCGTGTAGTTTGGATGTGGATTTTTAGGTGCTGCCCGGGAATGGTATGATCGTGTTCGACGGTGGATGCACATACCACGGTATGACACGTAAAGGTACCAGGTACTGTACGCGTGCAGTGTACAGAATAGTCGGTACTGTAGGGAGACGAGTTGCAGTTCGTATGCGCTTACTGAGGACGTCAGCTTCTGCGATACTGATGATGGTTGAGGGAGAAAGGGAGCGTACAGGGAAGGTCAGAGAAATTGCAAAGGATGGACGGAGGCCGGTACGGAGTAACTGAGATAAGGAAACGTTGAGCTATTCATATCAATACAAATAATAAGGTGGCTTTTAAGGTGTTAGAGTATCAATACTGTTACGGTGACGACAGTAAACGGGTAGTTTATTGTAGTTGTTAAAAGTAAGGAAAGGGAAGAGAGAAAGAAAGAAATGGT
>JAULBU010036175.1:0-15449 GCA_032358235.1 Odonthalia washingtoniensis | reverse complement strand
AATGAAAGGCTTATACGTTGCAATCCTATCCGTGAATTAGACGTGCGCGGTGGGGATGTTCTCAGCTAGCAAAGTCGATGATCCTGTAGCTTTTTATATACATCCCTTTCTATCTTATCTATATTTTACACACGTGGCCGCATGCACGGTGCCGTGCCAGGCGAGGCTTGGACTCGTGCCCTACTTCTGGGCCCATAACTATCAAAAAGTAGAGTTAACAACTGATCTAACCGGAGCTCTTGGCTGGCAAAGCGGATGATCCTGTAGCTTTTAATAAAATCAAGATTATCCACCAGATTATAACACAATGCACCAAAAAAAGCAACCATACCGATTATTTTTATTGGATATTATGGAACAATGTGTTATTGTCCAGTTGTTTTATCTTCTCCCGTTTTTAAATTTTCCCTATATCCAAGTTTTATCATCCCTATTTTGCACAAATAGAAGAACAAGTACGTAAAAACGGGCAAAATATATAAATTTCATCACAATATTTCGATGGGATCACAGTCAAGTCTACGAAAAAATGTACGAGGAATAATTTATATCGTAGAAGAAGATGAAGGCCTTGCTCGTGCATGCAGTAAAATTTCAGTAGATGTGGTGGTAGGAACTGAACAAAAGGATGATAAATTCTTCTGTAGAAGAGTTCACAAATAAAAAGTAGTCTTTGTAAAGTCTTTCTGCAACAGTATTCCTTTTACGAACAACATTTGGTGCTCTTCCTGGGCGTGATTCTCTCGTTTCCCAACACACTCTTCATTTGAGCTCGAATATAGAAAGTCCAAAACATCGAGCTCGCCATCTTCATCGTAGCATATTTTCAGATTAATGGCGGGGATGGATCTGGTTGACTGAACCATTTCAAATCTTCCTAAATTTTCAGATCGGTACCAGTGCAGATATTATTGCATGTGGAAAGTGTGAAGAAACGATTTTTACACGAGCCAATATTATTTAGAGAAAAAATGAGAGGTTTCCCATTTCACTCGATGCATTCAAAAAGGATGGAGATAGCCTTAACAAATGATGCCCTAAACAATACTAGAACTCGCCGTTGCATGATCAGCGGCGTGGTTTGTCAGTACAGTATATGGAAATAGTACTGTAGTGGGGTAAAGTGAATGATGACACCTGTGAATACGGTGGAGTTGGTATAATATAACACACATGTCGGCAATCTACATATTAATATATTAAGTTCATGTGGATTGTTGACACAAAATAATAATCTGCTTATGATAATATTATTATGTGGATTATCATTATGTATATTGTTGACACGTGTGGTTACTGCGGTGTTGGCAGACATGTATTGGTGATTATGAAGACAGTCACTACTGTATATAATTGATATGAAGTTATTGAGGGATTGGTGTAGTGCAAAAACCCCGGAGTGCAAAACGAGAGACTAAGACAAAACACCCAAAAAAACCGTTTGTAAGGAAAGGATGCGGCGATGTGTAGAAAGGTTTCCAGTTGATTGGTAATTGTAGAAGTTGCTGCGGAAAAGGCGTTTGATTAACTACCGGGAGTTCGAGTCCCGCATTCACAGTAGCTTAGCAGAGCGTCGTTATACATGTAGAAAAAAGGAAGCAAGGTCGGGGTCGAAGGTTAGGTCTTGGTCGGAACGGTACTTTGTCGACGTATTCTCCGAGAGTCGGCTCAGGTGAAAGGAGTGAATGATCGTCACGCTAGTTGAAGCTTGCGCAGAGCTTGATACGTTTCACGAAAAAAAACGCTGCCCAGGGAATTCTAGAATAGGAACAAGATCACTGATTTTATGGAAAGTGGGGGAAGAAGTGATGGGAGTGAGGAGTATCTGTAGTGAAACCGTTCGTTGAACTGACCGTCGGTAGAGTCACATTCTGCCTTTTCGTGACGAATTCAAATGTAACCTGATACTAGTTTGTATCATTAAACGCGTGGGCCATCGACAGTCTTTCGACGAGCCATGTAGAGGAGTTCAATTATCAGTTTAATGTTAAAATGTTTGAATTTGGCTCGACGATTCCAAGGGTGTGTTCGAAAGTTGTATTGATGCTTCTGCCGTGTTCTAATTAGAACAATTCTATACATGCTATCTTGATTAAACAAGCGTAGAACAATCAACACCGAATTCGCATACGACAGGGTATGATGAGCAGCTATGGTAGTACTAGAGAAAGCGGTAGTGGTAATTCGAGACAAAGTGCTGATTTAGAGGTCACGGGTTCGAAGTTCGGCTATACTGTAGAGTTTACATTGAATTTTAGCACCACAGTAGGGTAGTAGCTCGGGATGGACAAGTAGGCAGTTCAAATACCAAAGAAAAAGCGGCAAGGGAATGGGCAGTAGGGGAAAATGAAGTGATAAGTGACGAAAACAGCACTCCAGGTATTGGTGCAAGTTCGTAACAATACGAACTTTGGTATCCTTAGTGACTGGGTGAAAACACCTGATCGGCGACAATTAAAAACTTCAGTTTTATAAAATTTGAGGTAGATAGGCGAAAAAGAGCAGAAGAGAATTAATGGGAAAGGTGCAGATGAAGTTCTTATACTGCATGAGATCGTCAAAAGCCGTATAACAGGCAGTAGAAATGTAATCCGAATATTACTATGTGCAAAGATGGATTAGTATGATCACATTTAGAGTAGGATTTGAGTAGTGGACAGTAGATAAATAGAATGGTCTAGGATTGTACAGTGCGTAGATATCTATATTTGGTCCATTCTATTATTACTGTATTTCTACGTTTCACATAGGCCCTGTACTTGTTAAAAAGTAGTGTCCATCGTAGTTGTGGTCCCTTCAAATGGCACATCAAACAGCAATAAATCCGGTGGTCTGTGTACTATTGTACGTAAAGGATGATTTCTACACGCGTCATCAATTTCCAAAGCAGCTTTTAATATCATTGATGGGTAGCCAAAATTCTCGGTACTATACGCATGAACACTGTGAACGGAAATATATTTTCTTGTTCTAAAAGGGGCTGTGAAGAAGATGCAAAGATCTAAAATCGGATCTTTGTTACTAGTTCATGTATTTGAAAACTCGACAAATACAGGTACGGAACCAATTCGTTCTGACAATTGCGGTTACATTGTATTCAAGGATAAAAAGTGGTTAAATTCTTTACGAATTATTTGGCGAAAAACCCTCGACAAGACGTTGAGGGAATTTATTAGTTGTAAAGTTTGCGCCAACGTGTATGCTGTAATGTACGAGGAAGCAGTGTGAGCATCCCGCACATCGTCGAAGGCGGAAAGCCCGCGGCAGGGCGAAAAATGCACAGTGCTTACAGTGTAAGTAATTGCTTACAGTACATGGGAAAATTGCGTACAGTGTTACTTCTTTGGCAAACGCGTTGTTGATTGACTTTACTGTAATGAAGGCCTTATTGATTGATTGATTGATTCTAGTGAACTCCACTGTGAGACGTAGCTAGTTCCATCAAGTCTATAAATAGGACATCAAACTACTTCCTTCCCCAGACAATAAATAAATGATTACCTTTTTCCATTATACTTTCATTTACCTTGAATCACTTCGTTAAACATTTGATAGTAAAATCATTCTTGTATCACGCATCCCTTTTTCTCATACAGAAATATTCTTCTAATTACATTTAAATGTAACTACATGAATAATTTCAATTTTACACAATTTAAATAAGTAACACACATATAGTATCACTTCTATATGTAATACTAGAACACAAAATTTTCACTGTTTGTTGTGTTTCACTATACTTCACATAGTATGTGAAACTGGTATATACATGTAGTACATTAAAATTAACTGTATCTTCGGAGAAGGTAAAGCAATTAAACAAATTGCATATATGGCAGAGATTATAGGGAAGGTGAGTTATGAACATTATAAAATTCATTTTTGTGTAACGTTATCAGAACTGGTTGCATTTGATAAACTAATCACGAAAGAATTTTAGATTCACGTTATGATTGTGATAATAATATGAATTTACCACAAATTCATGACTAAAGTGCCACTTCAGTCTTGACTTTTTGTTAAATTCAATTCATCAGTGATGAATTTTGAAATATTAAAACATTTAAGCGCTGTATTGTATAATTTTAAGGTGCTACATGATTTTGATAAATTATTGTCACCATCTGACGGTGTACCGTCAATAACTTATTTTAACTGTATTCTTTAATTCCATCTGGAATTAAGAAATGCCAAAAATTAACTTCTTAATTTTTGGTAAAATATATAAATATAATTAAAGATTACATAATTAATTACAGTGAATATAGTTTGTTCTTATTATTTTAGAATATTCAGTGAGGATGATAAAAGAAATTCAATATGAGATATTACAAGTGTGAATGTACGAACTGTAAATGCAAAGGACATCATTGTGAAGATCTTTATGAACTTGGAGGTGAACTGATACCCGTATGACTATGTACATAGTCATACCGGCCCATATCAATGTTATACCATCAGAATTGAAGTTGACGGTATCAGATTGAACGTCAATTCAGATAGTATGACGTTCACATAAACAAAACGATATTCAAATCGTCACGTTGTGCAAAACATATGTCATACTGACGGAAATGGATGAGAGGTTGTAGTATCGTCCAACGGTAACAATTCAACATAGTTCCAATATTAGATTTTCACATATTCAGTGAATTGAGTAAACGGGTTGGCGAAATAAAGTTTTCCCAGAAACTAGTAGTAGTAGTCTCTCTAAAAATGTTATTAGAAGTACTTAGAGTACAAACAGTTTGTTTCCGTCAAATCGTTATGATGAAACTATGACAATACCATAGTTTCTGCAAAAAGTACTATTTAGAAATGACAATCGGATGGACCTTTAAATCAATTCCATCTCTACTTAAAAGTCATTAGTACTACCATCTGATTGAAATTATCACCTCCACTTTGCTAGCCAACATTTCTCTTAGTTAAATTGAAATGAACGGGTGTAAATATACCCCATAATTTCAATGACTCACACATAAATTGTAACTTCTCAAAATTTATATGTATTTGAATGGAACAGAAAACAATATGCAATATAGTGTCATAAATTTCTGAAATAAAAAGTAAAAATTATGTACTTTCCTCAAAACTGCAATAGATGAATGCCAAAAATGCTCAATCATTCGCAATTTTTCGTAAAAAGAATATCAACAGTGAAATCTACAAAAATTGCAATATCGCACTGCGCTGCAGTGACGGGGGCAATGAATTTTCATCAAAATATCTCAATTCAGTGCATGTTTTGCACCGGACTGTGACATTTGAAATGAGCTGTTCATTTCTGGAAACACAGACACACCTGTAGAAATTTTACTTTTCCTGGTGCTTGTTCCCAAGTTTTTCTTGCTTGACTCTTGTTTCTTCCTTTTTCAGATTTTTTTCTTGATAGTTGACAGCTGTTGAGGAAATTTGCGGACAGATGACGAATGTTGAGACAGGTTGATATTTTGTGAAGTGTTGTATGCTATTTTTGTGATGTTGCATGTCCACTCCTAGTATCAATGTCGTACGTATATGACTTCCTGAGTCATATAATTTATACTATATAGGATGACCACATTAAAATTACAATCGCAGCTGTCTACCTGTGATGGAGTATAGTATTTCAAACTACTTCGAAAAGGAGACGGCTGTGGAACAACGGCAACACTAATGCAGTGAAAGCTTTTTCAAAAAGTACAAAACAACGTCATATGGAACTTCACATGAAGTTTTTTTGAAAATTTCAGATTTTTAATCTTGAAACGGAATCGGTTACTAACATAGTAACGGCTTCGTGCAATGGTCCGGTTGCAATTTTAAAATTATATGGTACTGCCACCTCACCGAATATCACACAGCATCTATAATAGCTGAAGTTATTCAATATTTCTTATACAATGCTACACTGTAGCAAGATATAAGGAAACTTGCCGTTCTACATACTACATATAGTAGTTTTATAGTATGACTAGTGTAATTTAATGACATGATTGCATTGAATGACACGAGTCATGTAATTATATATTTCATACACCCTATGTTAGTAACTTACCAACTATAGCATAGTAGCCGAAATGCCGACTTGAGTACGGAAGTTTGGGTCACTGCAGATAATTTATGAATAATTTTGTAACAGTATGAATAATATGACTATATTTGAATATATAATTCATATACTTACGTATATAAAATTTATTAATCCTATGTATATATGTGTCCTTCTCCTCCATATTTTGCTTCATAACTGCAAATGAAGAGGAATAATTATTATCATATGACCATATTATATGATACTATTCTATTCTATGTCTTACGGTCATATCGTATGTTTCAAAATTTTATAAAAGGATATAATATAACTTCAGTAATCAGTTGGCAGAATACATCTTCTTTCTACTTTTAACAGGAAAATATATAAATTTCCATGATTCGCGAAGTGAAATTATCTCCGCACTGCTACCCGACGAATGATTTGCGAAAATTTGGAATTCCTAGTTTTTATTAAAATCATAGTATAGTCATTGCACATCGAATCATCTGTTTCACCAAGGAAAAATGTATTCTTGCAACGAGACGTGCGATACGATTTTAAGCTTCCATACACACCGTGGAGTAATGGAGCAGTAGAACGTCTTGTAGAAGCGTTGATGAGATGCTTTCATGCAGATATATCCGAACTCCAATAGATTTGTATAATTAACCCTGTTTATCTCGCCTACTTCAAAGTGGTCTCAACAACTCTCCATCACCACATAGACCAAATATCGCTCCGATTATGGCATTTACTGCTATGTCTCCAACTCCGCTATTTTCTCGGCTCATCGGCACGGATACTTCTACCTAAGCCACAATCACCGACACTCAAAGGGAGCGCTCATTCAATATCACAGCTCTAGAGGAACAAGTTTTGGAATTAAATACATAGGTACGGAACACTTTACATTCCAACCGAGAACGTTCTCGACCTGCTGCTTCGAAATTAGAAATACCCAGATTTATTGAAGAAGATTTTGCCCTAGTTGCGCGGTATAAATTCTAAGCTGGTGAGAAACTTTCCCTTCGCTGGTGCGGTTCGGGACGAGTCATCAAATTCGTTTCGGATTTCGCATTCCAAGTGGAGAACGTTCCCTTTGGCACTTTAGAAGATACGAATAAGACACCAATTCATTTCTAAAATTACACGTACATGCCCACAGCATCAATCATGTCACAAATCCTCACCTTCAGAATCGGTACACAAGTACAAAGATTGATGAATATAGTCGACAACACCGATGGTTTATTCGTTGAAGTATTTTGGAAGATTTTGACCGATATCAAAGGCACGCTGCAGACTCTTACAGTAGTATTGAAGAAGGTTGCAAGAATGGTTGAACGTCTCTTGCTCCGTAAGAATACTACTGAATATATTTCTGAAATAGTTCGGGCTGCGCTTACTCTTTAAAAATAGGCAATTGTATCGCAGTATTCACATGCTCTGTATGTCGGATCGGAATTGTTGGACCTATCAAAGTTTCTGGTCTAAGACATTCTACATGTGGGGTTTGTCTTCGTCGGTGAAGCACACTAATTATATTCTCATGTTTCAACGCTTCTTTTTATATGCTTCACTATTTGGGATGATTCCACAATCCACAGAACTACTCCAGTTTTTAGTATATAAGCGGAATCTCTATTGTCTGATTTCAATTAAAAATTGAATAAAATATCATTAATCTTTGATAATCTACCATCTCAGAGCCGAAGATGGTACACTAATCCTGAAACCAGAAATATCATCTGCAATGCAAATGTCGAATGTTGAAAACCACCATTTTTGCTGGTACCTATCCTTCTGTCAATATTCATCACTTTCCTTGAAACCATTTCTCGACATCTGTCTTCACAAAGTTCCTTCTTTTCTGATATCTTCTCACCATCACGCACAACTGAACATTTCCGACTTGGTCCTTGACCTTCAACGGCGATAGATTCATATCCGACGGCAAATAAAAAATGTCCACCGTTGAAGAAGTGGCGAGAATGGTACTCTAAAAATGAAAAGACATGGATTGACTAATCCTGAAATTGATAATATTGTTGAGTCATGGGTAATTTGCAATAAGTTGGAAACTTCAAACTGGACAATAGCTAACAGAAGAGAGCTGATTCAGCAACTATTTGAATAATGTACGCATGGTGATCAATACTAGTGGATAACATATATTCATGAACATGGACAGGCCCGAGGTTATCTCACCGTTTATCGTCCAAATTGGAGGAACTATTCGAAAATGACCAAATTAGTTCATGGAGTATATACAAAAGCCTTGGTAATAAAATATGGATGACGATAATAAATGTGCATGGTACGTAATCAGTAGAAAAAATTGCACCACGGAGCCAATATAAAAATATTTACACGGCATGTGCGTGCGTAGCTGCTTTCTCCATCCTTTCAATATGCTTAAATACGTTTGATCGTTCCAAGTTTGTTTGGTATGTTTGTCATCAAATAGTGACCAGAGGAGAAGAAATAATTAAGAAAGAGGTTAAGAAACTATTGGTTACTTGAAACTCAGAAAAATCGAAACTTTTTCTAAAGACGAATGTGGACCTAATCCCGTACGATGTCATGAAGGATGTAACGACGTTCCTTTTTGAGGAAGGCGTCTTTTCAAAGAATGATTGTAACTATTTCTGTGAAAATGATGGTGATATAATTTATGTGGACTGTACAAAGTACGAGAAACTCCTACAATACCAACTAAACCATTATGTGGAATGGTAAAAGAGTACTCATTAATATAAATTTTAATTTTTTCCTTCATTTTTAAAGATGTTGATGCAAAAAATTAAAGTTTCAAGGAGCACTACGAGCTTGTAACGTGCAGCATGCCATTCCGGGTTATATATTTCAAGTTGCTTCTACGATTTTGATCGTTTACCCGTTTTTTTAATATATATTTTGCAGCTCAATTCCGTTTCTTGTTCCGTTACTTTACTTTGCATTCATTCAAATTTCTGTTTGCATTTTCCAAACGGTTCTATGTAGTAGAAGCAGATAAGTTCGATTCATATTCGATTCGCATGTTGGTATGATCTGATCGGAAATCTTCATAGTCCAACCGCAATTTATATGCAGAGTCTGGATTGTACTATCCTTTGATTCCATGAATGTAGTCAGGGTATACATCGGAGCGAATATCTTATTTTCTGAAGGACAACCGTTTCTAATTAAAATTTACATCTAGCTTGAGCCTGAACATGACAGTGACTAATCTAAATGAATGCTGCAATGATTTTTTTAAATAGATTGAAAGAAGGATAAGTCGTGTTGAAATTGATGAACCTTTAGATTATGAATATGAACATATCATATCTCGATATATTAATGATAGAAGACATGGTAACGAAAACAGGAATTGGGCCCGGCATAATATGAATTGAATGGTTCAACATTCAACAGTCTAAACTGTCAAAATGTGAAAAGTTGGAACATGGTTCCACTCATCATGGGAATTATACATTTTTCATGTCTCGAAACTTTGTTTTTTGTCGATTTGAGGACTATCGTAGAATAATATATTGGGGTCGTTTTTATAATCTATGTAATTCGAAATCATCGTAAATGCATTATCTTCGCATTTATCATGTCATGAAATTTCATTTCCACAATCCGCTGCTCCTCTCTCTCGGTCATTTAACGGACACCGTTCCTTGACTTTCAATTGATAAGACATTGCGAAACATATTATAACGTGATTTGAAAACACAACATATATGAGACGCACTACTGAAATTCTATTCAGTTCTCGTAGTAAATGTGACTTACACCACTGAAGAGGATTAATACTGGACAAATTGTGGTAAGGGCTCTAGGTTGAGGATAAGGTGATTCGTCAAGTGAGTATATGTGGACCTGTTTAAACTTTTGTAGGAGAAAGAAACAACGGGACGCTGACGGGTTCAAGAGAATCTGAGCAAGGTTGACGTTAGTTCCGAATTGAATCACCATTCCATTCTTTTTCTGCATTTGGTGGAGTTCACTTGTTTGCACCACTTGAATCTTTCATTACCTGACTTTTGACAGTTTGTGTATCGTTCATCATCTGTATATGTAAACCACATTAGTATTCATCGAAAGTTTCATAGTATGACATTAATTCATCAGTATGATTTAAACCGAAAAGAAAAGCCGTTCGGTTGATATTGAAATAGAGAAGAGAAAACAAGCCAAAACTATAATTTTCTTTCACCCCGACATGTTGTCAAATAGAATATTTAACGAAACGAAAATTTACAATGAAGGAGGGTCATATAATGTCGTTATCTTATGATGTAGCCGGTGGTGGTGGCTAATATTCCGTTCCAGAAAATAAAAGTGGATTACCGTAGGTCCAGGCCCAACTTCTGTATTAATCCGAGACATCCGCCTGGTTTCCTATCCTTACGTTCAAAAGCCTCCCCTTTGACACGGTCACAGGCCACCATTCATCATTCATGTCTGCGTGTTTCCAAACACGGCACTTGACGCATACTGGGAGTTCGAATGGTCTTTCATCTCGATTTTGTTGTTTTTGTTGTTGTTAGTTTCATATTGTGTCAGCTAAGAATGACAACATGTCTAAATTCTTCCATCAACCATTGCGACAGGCAAACTTTAGCCATGGTTTTCCAATTCTTGTTTTGTTTTCCGTTGTGGTGCTCAAGAATATCGATGTACATGTTATGGTGGGCGAAATTAAAAATTAAACATTAAAAGAATTAAAATTGAAGAAACTAAAATTGAAAATTAAAAATTAAAAAATTAAAATTAAAAAATAAAATTGAAGACACTAAAATTAAAAAATTAAAAAATTAAAAAATTAAAAAATTAAAAAATTAAAAATGAAAAATAATTAATTATTAATTAAAAATTAAAAACTAAAAATCAACAATTAACAATTAATAAGTAATAATTAAAAACTAAAAATTCATAAATAATAAATAATAAATAATAAATAATAAATAATAATTGAAAATTGAAAATTGAAAATTAAAACTTGAAAATTGAAAATTAGAAATTGAAAATTAAAAATTAAAAATTAAAAAAAATTAAATATTAAGTACTAAGAATTGAGAATTAAGAATTAGAAATTAAGAATTTAAAATTTAAAATTTAAAATTTAAAATTTAAAATTTAAAATTTAAAATTAAAAATTAAAAAAAATTAAGTATTTAGTACTAAGAATTGAGAATTAAGAATTAGGAATTAAGAATTTAAAATTTAAAAATAAAAAATAAAAAATAAAAAATACAAATTACAAATTACAAATTACAAATTACAAATTACAAATTAAAAATTTCAAATTTCAAATTTCAAATTTCAACTTGAAACTTAAAACTTAAAACTTAAAAATTTAAAATAAAAAATTAAAGATTGAAATTAAAATTGAAAAATTAATATTAAAAAATTCAAATTCAAATTTGAAATTATTATTGATTATGATTATGTTTTTGACAATTCGAAAAATGTATGAGGTATTACATATTGCATTGATGTAGAGATAAGGCCATGCTGTATAAGTATCAAACGTGTATGATACAGGGGATTCCATCTCACCGCCGTCCGTTTGCGACGAATAGTTTGTGTTAGGCAACAAATGTATTCATCGAAATGTCCCACGTGATTTTGTTCAATAAATACGGTAAAATCTAGAGGTTATGCTGGCCATATTCAATAAAGAGTTCACATAGTTCTCTGCATAGTCTTCAACAGATTAAACGTCTGATTTTGTTCAAGAAAGTAGCTACAAGTTAGACGTTTGAAAAGGGTCAAAAATGAAATGCAAGTTTTGTAAGTTTTCTCTTCCCTTTTCGTTTGTTTTCTATTTGTTTGTTGTTATGTCTGCAATGAATAAATCGTGCTTCAAAGGTTTGGACAGGTATGAGTTGGACCAGGACTTCAACTCCTGGGTTTTAGACTTCCTTGATGAAACGGTAGAAAAGAATCTACATCAGTTCTTTTCATACTACACCATCATCCAAAAGATGGCAAACGCCATAATAAAAATGCAAAAAAGACGTTAATGAACGCAAGTCAGGGCAAAATAGAGGAGGCCATGGACATACTGTCTGATACCAAAACTCTGGTAAGAATCTACCTGACTAGTTGTCTCGGCCCAGAAACGATATGAGATATAGTGACGGATAGAGAATCTAGAGAAGTAGGAAGTTTATGGGAGGCATTGTTTTGACAATTTCAATCCACTAACAAACATACTTTAATAAAAGTATATAATAATTATCACTGAAAGGCAAAGTACTGAACATCTAATGGACTACCAGGGTGGAGTGATGCATCTAATGAAGCTATAAGAAGGCTCCAGTTATCTTGTGATGGATGACTACAAATGGGGTACATTCACAGGTGATATTATGGAGATATACAAATCAGAAATAAGAAGCCTAAACTTATCTTTTGAAAAATCTTCATATCACAGTTTGGTAACGAAGATCCAAGATCTTGCAAGGGATTTGGCAATTTCAATTGAACTCTATCAAAAATCTACTGGTATGTCCCCTCCGCTCGTAATAACAAGTAATGAAAATGAAAATGGTAATAAATACAGCTCCAAGGAAAGTAAGTTTAAATATAATATTAAAGTTAAAGTTAAGGGAGTATGGCACTGGTGTGGGTGGGTTATAAAATAGCAGATTGTTTCTTTAAGAAACGTGGCGATGCAAAGTCGTATAATAAAGAATAGGTAAACGTAGTTCACGATGCAGGTGAACAATTTTCATTCACGATAGCATTAAGACAAGATCAAGCTGTATCGAACGATTGGGATCATCGGGAGCATTGGATTTTCGACTCAGGTACCGGTCATTACTACAAAGATGCAGTAGACAATCTGAATTTGGACATAGAAAATCCAAAAGGCATGGTGAAGATGGCCGATAATGACGATCTCTACATTACGGCAAAACGTTGGAATGACAGCTTTGGAGACATGCGATTTGTGTCGAAGATAGATGAGAAACTATTATAAGTAGGACAATGGATGACTGATACAAAATTCATCTTTTAATTCAAGGTAAATAGTTGCTCAATAACGCGAGATGATAAGCTGGTAGCACAAGCCAGGCAAGGCAATGACAGTCTACACAGAATACAAGAAGTATTCAACAAAGAATGTGCTGCAGTGAGGAACATAACTATAACTGATGACAAGTCAGAAATTGATATTGAATACGAAAGTGAAAGTGAAAGTGATGACATCAATTATCTAAATTCATTGAGAGACTGACACCATCGATTTGGGAACTTATCAGCCAGTAGAATAAGACACCTGGTTAGTTCTGGCCAAATATCGATGACGCAAACGGAAATGAATCGGCCCCATTAACGGTGTTGGATGTGTTCCGGGTAATGCACATCATCACAAATTAAAAAACAGACCTAAAATGGCAAATTTGATAACTCAATGTCCAAGTATATTAGTATATTATGATATGATAGGTACCCTCATTAAATCCCATTTATGACATAGGAACATATAATACCAGAATTATATTGATGAATACCCGCGCTTTATGCATACCCGCGCCTTATGGTCAAGTTTTTAATGGATTATAAAAAAGAGACGTTGTGCAGTTTAGAACGATGCGTTTGGTTTATGCGAGTGCGCAATCATTACGTGCGTAGGATGAAAACGGAGCAAGGAACTGGATATGCGTCACGTGCGGTTCAAGGTTTTTATATTGGATGGAATTGTGCATTCACAGACAGGTCATTCGGCAGAGGCACAGATGCATGTGACTGAGAGATTGAACAGAACTCTCGCCGAAATTTCCTGAAAGATGGTATTCAATGACGGACCGCGGAGAATCTTGTGGGGTCATTCTCTTATATATTAAACATCGAAAATAAGAAATCGGTGCACTATTTATACTTTCCAGAATTCTTAGACGCCATATCATCGCTTAATCCCTGGGAATAATGATATTAAGATGTTCAAGCAGTTTGGTTGCATGGCGATAATATTATACCGCCTCAGAATAGAACTAAGCTGGACACTGTGGCCGAACATGGTATAACGGTAGGTTTCTCAGGGGAAGGTTTATGTTTTAACGTATACTGAGATTCTACAAATAATTTTGTAATTAGCATGATGTGACTTTTATTGACGAACCAGATGTCCATTTTGTAATTAAAGAATTTAAAGAGTATAAATGCAATAAATCGACAAAAATGACGAAGGTCCCAACAAATAATCAAAAATCAACGAAACAAGTGGTAATGAAACCGAATAAAAAGGATATGACCAAGACTTGTATCATTACTAATAAAACTGGTAATGAAATAAGCACAATTAATTTCAAAGGAGATGTTGTTATCAGTAATATTAACAATGATGATGATGAAAAATTTATCATTGATGATATCAAGATCAATTACAATGAAGACATCACCAAGGTTACTAATAATATGAATGGTATTAAAAAATATTTTCAAATGATGATAATAATAATAATAATGCCGAATTTAACATCGATGATGATACTAAAGCGAAAATGACGCTGTTGAAGTGAAGCTGAAGAAGAGGAGAGGTAGTTCAATGGAATAGAAGAACAAAGTGAAAGAAAAGGTGATTGATACCATAAAGAAAAACTTCAGTGGGAAAAGAGGTACGGTAAAAGAAGTAACTCAGTATGCAAATGTGTTCGTCCAAGAAATGGAAACTCCCAACAATTACGAAGGAGAAATCACATGACATGTTGCAAGTAAGTTGAAGGAGGCAGATGAAGCAGAACTAAAGTCTATCAAGGATTTGAAGTCATATAAATTGGTAAAAACGCCGTTGGTGCCCATAAACCGGGTATTTGAGAGAAAGGAATGTAATTTGGGGCACATGTAAAGGTATAAAGACCTATATGTAGTAAAGGGTTATATACAGAAGGTTGATGTCCATGATGACTTGAAAAATGCCCCTGTTTCAATATTGTTTACCTTAAGTGTATTACTATCACAGGAAGTCAGCCGAAAGCTAAAAATACATCAGATGATTGTTTCGACTGGATTTTTGAACTCCGTTTCAGATGATGTAATCAACATGTATCCTCCACCTGGGTACGAGGAACTTGTTCCAAAAGGATACTGAATCCAGGTATGAAAAGCAAAAGATGGATTGAAACAGGCAAGAATAATGTAGAATTTCACTCTGTATGATTCTCTACTTAAGGTATGTAGGATTTATTCAAGTGCAGAGGATATTTGTTTGCATATGCGACACATGAAAGGAAAATTAGATATTACAATAATGGTGTACATCGACGATATTATGATATGGGGTACGTCAGTAGGATTTCATTACTAGAGACTGATTCAATTTGGCTAAATATCCGAGAGATTACGACGTACCTAGTAAAATTGCCATATTGTAACTAGAGACCCATGAATCAGGTCTAGAGTCTATAATTTTATGTCAGGAATAACT
>JAULBU010036164.1:0-15450 GCA_032358235.1 Odonthalia washingtoniensis | reverse complement strand
GTATCATGAAAGAAAGATGGTGATACTTTGCCAGACTGGAAAAAACCGGAACAGTGCTATGCGAAATTACTGGGCGACACGTGGGACCTTACAAGAGATAGGACTAGAATAGCTAATTGAAGAATTAGTATCTAATCCTCTATAAGTAAACGTATTATCACCACTTGGTCTAACCTCAAAAGTAGTATACATATCATCGCCTGATCCAGGATGATTCATTTAATAAAGAAATGTAGACATTAACGAAACCCAGAACCAACATTCGAAACATAATTTGCACCTAACCGTCAATACGGGAGGAAGAGGAAACTCAACCCCAAAAAGCTGTGTCGAAAAATCGACGGCAAGTGCGATCCCCACGCGCCACAACACGCGTGCCAGATCATTCCAGAGGCGAATCCAAGCGCTGAATAATAACACGACCTGTGTCTCCGACTCGAACAATCCCCAAATACAAGTAGTCGAATCAGGATATTTAGTCACCACGCCAGTCGAACGACCGCGGATACCCAGAATTTCATTTTCCTTTAATCGCAATAAATGACCAGAGAAAGTGACACTATCTCAAGCTAACCCCACTAACCTCTAGTAGCCCGACAATCGACAGTAGGTTTAATCGACAGGTAAAGAATGAATTACTAACGTCCAGTTCGTTTATTTAACACGTCAACCTTTATTTTCCCGCGTTTCCAATAAAATGAAATAACTTGAGCTCCACCGATTTGGTGACAGACTCAACAGTTTAAAATTTGATTATATATAAAGACTCCGTCAAATAAATCGAAGGCGCTTAACAAGGCACATAAGGAAAGTGAAGAACTGACAAAATCACTCAGACGGGAAGGAAATGAACCCGAATTCCCGGAAGGGGTGAAAGATAAAGAGTGAACCGAAAGTAATAAAAGACAGATGCCAACGCCAAGGGATGAGGATGATGATACATTCCATACCCCTGAGGGGATATATAACACCACACCGGATATGTCAGTAACTCTCCAAAAGACCCACCCGATACCGACCCGTTTAAAAACTATCCAAAAGTATCGGACGACCCAGACCCGATTCCGAAGGACTCAACAGCAGAAGAAAATCAAGAGCGCCAAATTAGATTGATGTAATACACAGACACCATATATAGAACCTACATGAGGCTGGGACTAGAAAGGGAGTAATTTTGGATAGACTTCCATGCCGCTTTCAGGTCGCAATCCATTAAGTTGTGGAGCAGAGAGTCGGTGATGGAATGGTACAATTTATTAAAGGGAAGAGGGATCTATATGGGATCTCCGAGAAAAACCCATAAATCGGAACACATCATACATTTGCTATACATAGACAAATTCCACCCATCCTCCGGATATGATACCAGAGAAAACCAAGAGACAGAAAAACCGGGAATTGGAGAGAAGAAGGAAAATTCAGATGTAACGGAGGACGAACGGACGGAGAATTATCTTCATCCCGAAAGGAGACATTTGTTCGGGAAACCTAATCGACATCTTGAAAAGGATAACGCTCCAACATACAACTTCCCAGGCAGATCTAACCACAGATTCCAAGGAGGGGAAGACGACCAAACAAAGATGTGCAAAGCCCATGACCATAAACGAAGACCTCAAGGGGGACTGAAGAAGGATGGAAAAGAAAAGGGACCACGGTGGGATAACCTAAAGGAGGCGGAAACATACCACAAGATTGAAGAAGAAAGAAGAAGAAACGACATGGACGAGGAGAGAAAAGGGGATTATGATGATCAATACCAAGACCAGAAGAACTACCAAGAAAATAAGAAAGGCCTATGAATAAATGGACTCATGTGTGCATTTTATGGAAAGTCCACGTTCGGAGGAAACTGGGACTTGTACGTTAATAACTGCATTAATATATTCAATACCTTGTCAGACATGTGTGAAGTATCAGAATATGAAAAATTGAGAACCATTTCAGTAACGTTGAAAGGATATGCCCTAAACTACTTTACAAACAACGTAAAAGTGTGTGGAAGCTTCAGGAGGCCACAGAATTATTGAGAAATTGGTAGAACAATGATGAAAAGAAGTAGAGAATCCTGAATAAACGGCAGACCATGAAAGTCTCACATTACATGAACGATCACCCGAAAGAGTCAGAAGAAGAGGTCTTCAGAAAGTTCGTGTCGAAGTTGATGACTCTTCAACACCAGATAGACCCGGCATATCACACAGACGTATTGATGAGAGATCGTCTTCGCACCGCAGTTGCCATTCCCAGTATATAAATTACACTACAGAACGGGATGCCACAAACCAGCCATCAGGCACTCAAAAGTGCTGCGAACCAACTTTCAGACAAACGGAACTCAGCTGGTAGTAGTTCGGATTGCACAGTGACGTATGGGGAGGAGGAAAATTTTTCCTTAGGAAAAACCTACGGGGAAGACGCGAGGTACGTGACGAAAAAATCATGGACGAGCCAAGGAAACCAAAACCATAGATAGCAGAATAGAAGAAGGTTGAGTCCGAACTGGATGAAAGTGGTGAATGGTTGTTTTTTATGTGGCCAAAACCACAAGGTGAATACAAAACGTAGTAGAGAGGAGGTGACGGCCGCAATAGACAAATTAAAAGCAAAACACCCGCAAGTACTATTGTCTATAGCAGATCTCGCGAAAGTTTTGCTCATGGTTGCCAGTCCTAACGACGAAGTAGAAGCTCAAGAAGGAATGAACTGGGATGATGATGATGATGAGGAATATTATTCCGATATAGTAGTGATGACTTCAGAAGTAGCTACAAGCTTGGAGATGTTATTGTCGAACAATTCCTACATCCACGGACGATCGTACAACATGGCATCAGCACATATCACCATGAACAATCAGATCAGAGTAGAAGAAAGCACCTACTTCAATGGCATCACCATCGATACGGCGGAAAACAGAAAGTCCGTCATGAGCAAGCACCAATACACAGCTTTTGAGAAGGAATTCGGAAGATACATTCCACTAAGATAACCGAATAAGAGAAGGCTGAAGGTAATGTGAGGCCACTGGACAGTCATAGGCAAGGCCACTATACAGATACCTTTCCGTAAATTGAACAAAATCATAGATGTAGACTGTGCGATAATGGAGGTCGAATGCCCATAAATTCTCAGTAATAGAGACATGATCATAAACGGGTTGAACATTAGCCTCCAAGGCGGTTATATTCGTATAGGGAATCTACGGCAGCCACTGACACTAGAAAACTTGTTCTACGTATACAAATGGAAGGCAGACGACACGCCATTTTTCATGTATACAGAGGGAGATCTAAGAAGAAATCATCGTGGGGTTTGGACAGCCTTCGATAAAGGCAAACCACAACCTGATGAAGAAGTAAATCAACGGAGAGCTGAAAAGGAGATGAGAGATGGGATAGAGAAGATAGTTGAAAACTACGACACATGGAGAAGAAATGGCTTGATACCCAGACGATTTAAATTGACGCTTGGCACTTGTCAATGTTAAAACATCGAGTACTTTACAATTCTTGCGACAGAAAGATGTCAAAGCTTGAGCTTTGATTTGATTTGTGGGGAGGAACGAGTAAGGAGAGGCAGGAGGATGATAATAATAGTAATACAGGATGATAATAAGTTGATAATGATAAGTTGATGATAATAATGGATGATGATAAGCTGATAATGGTAAGTTGATGATAATAAAGGATAATGATAACTTGATAATGATAACTTGATAATGATAATAGGGATGATAAGTCGATGATTATAAAGGATGATGATAGATTGATAATTATAAATTGATAATGATAATAAAGGATAAAGATAAGTTGATAATGACAATAATAATGACAAATTGATAATGATGGTGATTAGATGACAAAACCGATGGCAACATGAATAGGTGAAAAATGAAAGACTATCATTAAAACAAAATAAAGAAGGGAAGGGAGATACAAAGGTAGCGTAAAGCGCGTGACGACGAAGGGTAGTAAGACAGATTAAGCGTCGATGGGATGCAAGCTGGGAAGGATGATATGGGAGGAAACATTCTTAGGAAATTGGCCAGCGGTATATAGAGTATAATCACTAAACAAGTCATAAAAGACACATGTAGGGATACAGTGTCAAGAACAACAGCACGACAAAACATACAGTACACTGGTCACCCGTGGGAGGACCCTAAATTTGAGTAGGCGTTAAAATTACACTCGAGCTACACAGCCTTAACAGGGACTGACACACGTATTACGGAGATCCTGGCCATGTGGAGATAGTGTATCCTAGCACACTTGTTTCCCGAAATTTATGAAAAATAAAGTTTTCATAATTTGAGCACTACCGAGAGTTAGTTCTAATACGCGTGTTACATTCCACGGAACCACTGGAATTAGGACACAAATTATAGGATACATACTCTGCCACATTCCTGTGGAATAATAAAATAAAGAGGTAAACAAATTATTGGCATTCTAAATTTATCGAACTTTTCTTCTCAAAAGGTAACCCATACCGACAACAGGAAAGAGAGACCTAACCAAAACCGCCTGCGACTGGACAACAACAGGTATACAGAGCAAAAGCAATCTTGACGATTGCTGTTAGTTTTCTTTGAACGTTAACGGGAGGTATTAATTCACCTACAGATCATCCAGGCCGTAACGACACTTAGCTATGCCAGGCCTACAACTCAAACTTGAAGACCGCAGCGAAAAGCGCGTTAGAAATAGAAATTCGATAATTGGATGATCCCTAAATTAGCGACCATTATTATACTACGAAGCATCCCGTCTTTTCTCCTCTCTTGAAAGTTTTACCGCGAAATTCTTTAGCGTTAATAAAAGGAGACCTTGTAATTCTCCTGACAGGTTTGACAGCACTGAACAACTTAGATTCAACCATAGAGTCATAGTAGATACAATGTTCTTGAATACCACACCCGTCCTTCACTTTGTTGATGGGAGCACACGTTTCTCCGCCGCATGCTTTCTAAAGAACCAATGAACTTCGGAAGTGTGGAAATAAATGACCAAAGTATGGTTCATGACCTACATGGGACCCCCGACTACCTCGCGGTAGACCAAGGATCTAATTATACGTCTAAGGAGATGAATTAGAACGTCGAAGCAGACGGAATCAGATTAGAAGAAGCTGCAATCGAAACCTCAGGTTCGATTGGAATTGTAGAACGGTATCATGCACCAATCTGCAGGACGTACAATGAAAATCGGGACACTTTGGATCGAGTGGAAGCATCAGATGCAAATTGCTGACAAATGTCAGTATACGCTAACAATGCGACCCTAGTACCCGAAGTATTATGCCCAATGTTTCTTGTCTTTGGAGCACTTCCCAGACCCACCAGAACATCCCCATCACTAAACCAACTCGATCACCAGAGAGTTATAGAAGCAGCCAAGAAAACGGTGGAACAATAACAAGCCAAGAGACGGGTGGCATTCACACCGAGGCATCCCGGCGGACCAAAATCAAAATAAGTCTCCGACAAACTTAGGAACTTGCCATCGTGATCACCTGTTCTCGTGTACCGCAACACTAAGAAAAGGTGATAGGGCCCTTTTAAGTACATTTCCATAGAAGACGAGAACGTATTAGTGCAGCTTAACAAAGGGGGCGGCATATTCCGGTCAAAATTTGTAAAGCCCTGGGCTCGAGCTATATTGCATTCACCAACGAATGTAGACACAGAACATGGCAAGGATGACGGTGAAGATGATACAGATCAAGACGGAGGTAATGGAGATGAAGCATACCCAGCAGTACAAATGCTGAAAGAAGAGACGGAAAACGACCAGGGAGAGATCAAAAAGCAGGCAGAGAAAGTAAACGTACAGAAGGGATCTGTTGAAGAAAATGACTTCGCGGAATCCAGACGAGACGAATTGAATGGACTGTTGAAAGCCGGATATTTTATCACGGTGTAAGAATCAGTAACATGAGTAAAACGCGTCTTTGGATCCCATTTCATAGCTGAGTTGAAGAAACTTGGGGACAGATTAAAGAAGAAGAGGTTAGTTGTGCAAAATTACTCTAAGGAAGAAGCAGCTACTATATCCACAAAAGCACCTACTGTTTAGATATTCTCACAATGTGTCTCTCTTTCCATAGGTGCATCAATTATGTCACTCAATTCATATACAAGAGACATCACCCAGGATTACATGCAGTCCCACTCGGAACTGGAAAGGGAGGTTTACATACGGGAACCCAAAGAACTTCGACTACCAGAAGTATACATCCTAAAAGTTGTCAAACCACTATATGGCATTCCAGGATCAGACCATAATTGGTACCTGATATACCTTACCCATCACTTGGAAATCCTAAAAATGCACAGAGAACGCGCAGACCCATGCATACTGATTAGACAAAACAAGAGCACAATCGAGGGCTTGATTCTACTACAAGTAGATGAATCTCTAGGTTTGGAACCATGGAATTCTGGAAGGAGGAGGAGATAGCATCACAGGTATTCCGATGCAAGCCCAGAACCGAACTATCAACTAAACCAACCACCTTCAACGGCATCACCATAAACCTCAACGCAAGAAAGAAACTCCATATCAACCAACTGGACAAAAATTCCTGATAACAAATTCCAACGAACCAAGTAGAATTTACATCCCAACGAGAGCTGGCACAATACGTAAGGGGTGAATACAAGACCCGAAAATTGCCCACTAGTACAATTAGTAGCACCAGGAAACGCTCCAATGTCAGATGCCGACTTCAAATACCTGAATAAGACCATCAAGTTCTTAAAGGAAACGAATGGACAAGGACTAAATTACGTAAAGTTGGATCTGGGTTCGGCAAAGAATTCTTCTAATAACAGACGCATCTTTTGCAAACGCAGAAGGATCTTAAAGGCTTGGATGCATCATCTTGATGATAGACATGATAGGAACATGCAATGTTTTAAATTATGGGAGTAACAAATGTAAACGTATAGCACGATCTGTCATGGCAGCTGAGATCCGGGAATTGGTCCTCGTATTTGATAATGGTTTCCTTGTCAAGGATCTCGCCGAAGAAATAATGGGGCGGAAGTTAAAAATCGAAGCGATAATCGACAACAAGACGGTATTTAACGTCGTTGGTGAGGATAGTTCAACAGCCGAAAGAAGCCTCCACCTAGATCATCCTAACCTTACGCCAGGGCTATAACATCGGCGAGTTGGACAGAATGGCCTGGATCCCGGGTAATTATAACCCTGCGTACTCCCTCACCAAACCAGTTCTAAGAAATACCTCACCCCTCCAAACCATGATAAGCACGAACAAGTTTAACCTCAAGCTCCACGGTTGGGCGATGTCGCACGAAAGTGAAGTGGATGGAATGTCGATGTAACATCGACACTTCAATTCGCGCGACGGAAAAGGAGAGGAAGAATGAGAGGCGACGGGAGAGAGCAAGAGGAGGATTGAGGCATGAAGACAAGGGGGAGACCAGGAGATCAATGACGTCATAACCATGGAAAGAAGATGACGAAGGAAGAAAAGATGATGATGAAGATGGAAATAGGATGATGAAGGAAGAAAGGATGATGATAATAATGGAAGAGAGGATGAACACGGCATAAAGGATGAACACGAAGAGCCTATAGGAGAATGACTGCGGGAACGAGAGGGATGAAGAGTAGAATGAGATGACCACGGCGACGAAGAGGTAAGGACAAAATAATACCAATGAACGCAGAAAGGAATAATGAGAGGAGAGGGAGATGAAGACAAGGTGAATAAGCGCGAAGACAGAGGCCGCGGCTGATGACAATAAGGAAGAAGGATGAAGACACTGACGAGATAAGATGAAGAAGATGACATCATACTAGGCGACGGGAGAAACGAAAAGTGGAACAGGGCACGGTGTATAAGGAGTCGAACAAATGAACAGCAAAATACAGTACACGATAGTGACGGTAAACGGGGAGAGAAATTATTCAATTAATACAAAATATAGTACACGATAGTGACTGTAACGTGGCGAGAAATTATTCGATTAACGAATATTATTTTGACACACGTGTTAATGATAATTAAAAGGATTTACTTTAGCACTCCTGAGATCCTGACAGTAGATCAAATTACACGCGTATACTCCATTTTGCTAGTACCGAATGTTCGATTTAGTATACATACGCAGCCCCGAAGGGAAGGGAGAAAGAAATAAAGATGGTAGACATTTTACAACATTTTCACTGATCATCAGATTTCAAAATATCTAGAAGGGAAAGAGTATCCCGCATCCAAAAATCTCACGCCCGCGACTGACTAATGATCAACCAGTAGAGCAAGGGTGGCTTAGTGGTCATTTTTCAACTCTGAATCTACGGGAGTTGTCGGAAGTACTAGCATATTTCCAGATCCGGAATCTCCAAAAGCACTCATCGTGCTAGGAGGAAAGGTCGGCATAGCACCATCCATTTCGATTAATCTCGCCGAGTTATTACTCACACTAGTTATTTGCATAGATACTTGTGAATTCGATATTTGCGTAACGAATAAAGAACTAACGTCCAATTCTTTTTATGTAACCCGTCAAGCTTTATTTTCACGCATTTCCAATAAAATGAAACAACTTGAGCTCCACAGATTTGGTGACAGACTCGACATTATTGTGTTATCACTGCCGCGATGGAATGTTTTATATTTTCCTGCTACCTAAAGCGTTATTGGATGTTCTCAGTATATCCACACGTTGCGTGTAGTTTACCTCCTCACTTTTTGGCTAAATAAGGAAAACAGATTGAAAAGTAGTATCAACACCTTCTGTTCGAGATGTTGATTTTAGACATTGGATAAAAGCCATTTACATACAATCCGTCTTCCTATCCCCCTTTACATGAATCAGAAAAAGTACTTTAGCAACCCATAGTGGTGGTTAATGGTCAGAACGACCCTTTATCAAAAACGATACTATTTAGTACTACCGTCCAGATTCAAAATTTGTGTGACACCCAAATTCGTTTCTTCTATCTTCGATTGACTTGGTGCTTTTTAAAGTTCATAGTATTATGCACCTTAGCGTAGTTTTCATAGTAGGTAATAAAATCTTACTATAAATTCATATTTAGCAAAAGCGATGGTGATATTACTACCATTTTATCAATTCTCGAAACGACTTGTCTTGATGCTGTTCTACATGCCATTTTCATGAAATGGTTGAAAATTTCGAATGATGCAGAGTTATACCTGTGCACGTTTCTAAAATTTTGAAACATATAACTAGATATTAGAAAAGGTGATATTCAATGTAGGTAGACCAACACCTGTAGTAGATTTAATTGTTTCATTCGTAAAATTATTAAACTAAGAATTTCAGTTTCTAGTATTTCCAGTTCATTTTATCGCCATCCATTTATGACGTTAGCAGACACAACGACATTATTAATATATTAAAAGTCTGTGAGAACGTTTGATTGCGAACCATACCCTTCATTATGGTCCACGAAGGCTGAAACTACAAGAAAACGTATTTTCAACCGTATGAAGTTCCCGTATAGAATTATCCGTACTCCTTTTCTTGTAATTATAACATTCAATTGCGAAGACGATTCATTTTATGAAGTATTAATTTTCAATCCGAGGAGTGTATAGTGATCTTGTATAGAAGGAAAAATGGAGTTCGACGCTTGTAAAAGTCTTTTCTTCATTGAATATTATATATGTTGTTTCTTCATTAGGCCAATAGGATGAGACAATGTCTCCTATGAAATATTGTTAGTTAAAAACTTCTTAGCCAAAGTTGAAAGCCCCAGCTTTATATTATGCGAAGTTTCAACGGTATAAATGGAGTACACATATTGCAGAAGTACGTCTGGTATACCATGCAAGTGTGCGAAAAATTATTTTCAAGGTCTTGAAGATTTCGAAACTACTATCCCATCAGCTTCTTTAATGAGAAGTATCTGTTTTTCTCTATGTCCACTTCTATTGCATGTCAGTGCCTTTTCCATGAGTTGTTGAATATTTTCATCTACATCCTTTTACTGCATAAAACTCGAAGCACAATTGATGATGCGTTAATTTTATCTTCCTGAACTAGTGGAAGATAAAATGAACACATCAGTGCATCCTAATGGTATTCTGATCTATCCAGAACACATTCTAAATGACAAAATTTCATGTCTTATAGAAGAGGTATCCTTACACTCTGGAATGTCACAAGAATTTCATTTAATAACCGGGAGAGCTTCTTAAGGTGTTGTCTGGGACAGTACTTCGAAACCAGACCGATCATGATTACGTAAAGGTGACAGCATAGATGCAAATGAGTTGTAAAGAAAATTCATTTCGGAAGTCTGTTCATCTGGCGTCGACATAAACAACAATTTATCGATGAGAGGAACGGTATTGAAAAAATTGAAATCGTAAATTGAGATCTTTTCTTCTAAATCAGATAAGTCAACTTCCGTGTATATGGATTGATATCCAACGGGTGAAAACCCGATTAGGATATGAACGTTATCTATAGCATATCTACGGAACTGTGGGGATAATTTTTCAAATACCCCGTAATCGGTATATGTGAACAGAGAATATGTCTTCAACGTAATCACAGTTTTATCTGAATATATTTGTACCCAGTAAGGATTGAAAATACGTTCTACCACCATCTACCTGTATTATTTTCTGATCTCCAACCTTAGACATCCTTACTTCATGTTGCTTCATTCTTTAAAGATCTTTGAAGTATGTATTATGCAATGAATAAAACCAAGTCCGTGTTCCGAGAAAAGAATGTCCACTTTCAAATGGTATAGCCTCGAATGTATCATATGGTGTTGCCGCATTCATCAATACAAGGTAGAGATATGCGTACAGTATATCTGTGATGAACTAAGTATTGTGTAGTTTGTGTATAAACTTGTACTTTATCTGAAATTGGGACCGCTCAATTAGGTTTACAACTTGGACTTGGTGAATTTACAAGTGTAACACGGAATAATTCGGGGGGCTCCTTGTTCTCAAATATGGTCAAATTGACCCACCTCGGTGGGGGTTTAAATTAGTAAATGGTGGTCGGTAGTACTCTACTGGTTTACTAGTCAACCAGGAAGATATTTTGAAAATCACAGGCGGAAAAATGCTAATTTAACAAATCTTTGGAAAAATGGAAAGGAATGGAAGTGAAATTTAAACGAAACGTATCAATCGTTATGTCGGAATTTAATATCGTAAAATTTACGTGGTTTTTCCATTAACTGACCTTTTTTGTAATACATTTCATATGTGATACCGAGGTGTACGAATGAAAAAACTCATTGAGATAAAATGATCAATTCCAAGTTATGATTTTATTGGAAAAGGGATAAAGAAGATGGAAAAATGAATTGTTATTGAAGGAAACATTTGAAATGTAACCAGTCTACTTGAGGTGGTAAATAAGGTGCGTTTTATAGTTAATAAAATGTTGAGAACCATCTTTCAGGGGAGTTATTCGCCAGCAGATATATTTCTTGTTGGCTCAATGGCCAAATTATTACGGCTCGAATAGGATGGGAGAATTTTTGGATATGATATGACCCTCCATACCACATTATCTGTTCGAGGTTGTATATCAATTTTCTTTGCATTTATCATTCGGTATCTCTAGATTAATAACTACTGTCATTAAATCTGCTAATTACTCAAAGGTCCCTCGGTAGTAACGAATCACTACGTTTCTTACCATCCTTGTATGTTACCTTTCCCTCAATCTCTGCAGCCTATTTTACAAATTTTTTAACGGTTGACGCCGGAAGACCCTACCGTCAGTTCTTTTAATGTGGGATTGTTCGTATATATTTGGGTAGACCGGGGCACGGTAGTAGATACCTACGGGATAATGTGGACCAAAAGACCGTTGATTAAAACCTCCTAGTCCAGAATATGGATGTTTAAATCTGAAATGTCGTATGGAAATGCGCAGATCTCTAGTCTCACAAGCAAGAAAATCAGTCGGATATAAGTTATGAAACATTTAAACGTACTTTTCGGATCATTTGGACGGTGGAAGATTCTTATACTGTTACAGAATTGTGTAGTCTCTGTAGACTATTCCAAATTACTAGAGAAGTCAGTCCTGGAATTTTGAAACAGGTAAAAGTCAAGGTGGTGTCAGCCACATATAGGCCTTTTACTTGCATATATTTCATCCATTCGATGGATGAAATTGATGCAAGTAAAATATAGATGCAAGTTGCTTCTAAAAATCTCTCGTTTTCTGTCGTAACAATGTAACAACCTGTCAAGTCAGAAAGCGGATTGAGCAGCTGAAGTGCATAAATTACGCACGTGATGGTTTGAAACATCCAAAACATATGGGCTTTACTCAAACACTGAGTCATAATCTGATTCAAAGGAAATGAAAGGGAGATGATTCGACACTAGGGGGAAATTATTAGCAACAGAAAATACCCCAAACAAAATCCATGGCTACATCTCCAGTCTGTACAAACTGTGAACCCAAGTCAATCATCCAGCACATGGTTTTGTGCTCCGGTCGAAACATAGAAATTCTATCTCTTGAACCCCTTTTAGTGGTTGGATTCGTCTGGATCACTTCCATAGGAGGTGAGGTAGACGTGGTACTTTATTCATTTATTTGGTCCATCCTGGGTGGTTGCAATGAATTTACGAAACATTTCAATTGCCTGTTCTGTTATGTAACTCCATGATATACATGCTCATACTTCAGAAGTGAATATAAGTCTCTTTCACCGATATGTGAATGAATGTTTCAATTCAGGGCTGACATCCGTACATACAAAGGATTTAATTTATGTTAGAGGTTTCCTATCTGCATTGAAAGAATATTTTCATGAGTGTTACTGTCCGGAATCTTTCCTTTCGTTGAATGTTAAAGTTTTTACTAGTATTATTATCATCATCATCACCATCGTCATAATTACTGTGCTACTTAGAGCTCAAGTAACGGTACAAATGATGGATTATTTAGTATTCACTACTGAATTTATTTACTTACTTGGTAAGTCAGTAGAAACATATTCTTGTAGTGAGATTATCCAACATCCGTATCAATCAGTGTACAATCCTGTGATAGAATTGGAATAAGTGTCTTCCCGCGACAACTATAATGAGTCCAAAAACGCTATTTCGTGAATTAATCCACGGTAAAGGGCCCCGAGCATACCTTTTTGTGTCTATACTCTCTCTATTAATGCTTTAAGATTCAACCAGAAGGATCATACCTCCTTCCACCGAAACTAACATCCATGGACAAGGTAAAGAATGGCCTATTTCGTAGGCAATGGATCGAGTTCAGTAAACACGTTTCAATTAAATACAACCCATACACTCATATTAGAAGGACATATATAATCACCTCTACAACCAACTTTTCGTTCATGCTTTGTGAGGATTGTTTTCGGTTTTCAGGGAAAAACTGCAGGATGTTTACTACCCTGGAGTGTTAAAAAGCATATTCATGTATACCCATTTGATAAATATGATGCGTAAGGGCCTTATTTTATAACAGTCTACAGAGTTCGTACCTTCAATGGTACTATGAGATCCTTTCAAGTATCTATGTCCGATAAAAAACCCTAAACATCCGGTGGATGCTATAAATCGAAGTTTGTTTTTCTGATGTATCCACCTTGATAAAAAGGCGTGAAATAGATCGAGTTGTTATATCGGTTCATGTTACCATCTTGTATACGTACCAAAAGTAATTCCTTCGGAAAATATTATGAAGATGGAGTTGAAATGCGATTATGGTTCATTGCTTCAATTTTATCTTTTTACATTTCAAATCTATATCGTAATCAGTCATATCTGATGATGTTTTGAAGTATTTGCAAACGGTTCAAAATATTCATGACTATCTTATTCTGTATAGTTCTCTTCTTCTCCGTGAAAAGGAAGTAGGAACTTTCCGTACCTGGTTAATAAATTAAATTTCTAATCTATTACAAACATTGCAAGCGATATGAATGTCCGTCTAATGAGTAACAACGTGGTATGTCGTTACTGATTACAGAGATAATTTTGCCCAATTGTTTAAACAAATAATTTAGGTTTTCAATAAGGTCATCCGTGATCTGCATTGCTGCTAATGTTGACTTTGAGATATATGATGTTGAAAGACCTGATTTTGTTCCTAGCAGTAATATACTTTTCCAGTGGACAAATGTTCATGGTTTGAATAGAAAAAACAGAAGGTCTCGGATGAGTCGTCTTTGACAACTTTTGCCATTTTATGTAAACGGGTATCAAGCGAATAAGTTTCTGGAGCCAGTTGGATCAGCAACCTGTCTTATCTTTCAGATGATATTTACTACTTTCAAATGATTCTGTCATGATTCCGGTCGAGACGTTCCTTTGCAACCTAATTACATGAGTGAGAAGAAGAAATCGGTAAATGAAGATGAAATTAACGCCCCGCCGTGTGGACAGGATCAGGGGCCTAGAACCCAGGCGAGTAATTTCACTTCTTAGATAACAATTCACCTGCAATGACTCAAATTCAATGCATATGCGACTTGTTATAAGTATGAACTCAATGTGTTATGGAGGTATTTTATGTATCGTTTTACACGTGGATTAATCATGTTGTAGTTATTTTTGAGCACCTTTGGGGGATACGTTTACTAGTGAAGGCTGTTGGTGCAAAGTCTCTGTATTATCTACAGTAATAGAGTAAGCTTCTTATGTGTGACAGTCATGTCGGTTTGTCAAACGAAGTTGCCAATCTAGAAAGAAGACACTACTCGTGTATTTTATATCTCAATCCATCTCACTTGAGTTTGAGTTATTTAATCATGCTCGAACCTGCATAATTGAGTAGAAGAAAGAAATTGCTAATTAAGTAAAACAACATCGAAGCATAAAAGCATCATACCAGGTAATCTTGCCATTCACCAGACCAGGTCCAACATATAGTGGCCATCTTGTCACTACAAGTGCGAGAATTGCATAAAATCAATTTGTCGATACAACGACTTCTCTCCAAGAAAGGCTTCAAACTGCTACACCATACTTGGAAGGATATACAGTAATTATTGTGGGTCTATTTAACTTGTAAAAAGACATATCCAAATCAGTACGTATTAGTCAAAGCATTCGTCAAGACGACCACCGTCACAAAGAATCATAAAATGGAATCAAATCAATAAAGAAGGAAAAGTAGAAAACTTGTAAAATGGATGATGATAGCCTTTCTTTTAAATCACCTAACGGCAACGACAAGAACCGTCAAGCATTTCAAGAACCAATTGCGATCAAAAACAACATAATGTACCAGTTTTCGATGTAGTATGTCTTTTCCAGGTGAGTGAACTGACGGCATAGTGCGAGTTGATGGTGAACATTGTCACGTCAAAGTTCCCGGAACTGAGTGCCTACATTCAAGAGGCATAGTTTTGAGGTGAATGCGACATCTACTAGGCCATTCGAAGTTTGGGAGTCCGTGTAGGTTACATACAGAAAACTACGGGGTTTGCA
>JAULBU010036153.1:0-15452 GCA_032358235.1 Odonthalia washingtoniensis | reverse complement strand
ATTTCTGATTAAAGGACTCATCTTGCTATTTACCATTCTACATATTAGAATGGTTGAGAATATTAGAGACTTTCGTGGGACATTCAAGATTTTTTGTATTTTAGAAAATTACGGTACCCCTTTTTCGCCGGGGTGGGTCTTAAAAAAAGAAGAATGGGGTGATGCAATGGAGAAAAGTGAAGAAGGAGAAAAGAAAGCGGAACCTGGAGGGATATATGGAGTGGTGTTTGTCAGTGTCGAAAAAGCATTAATGTAGATGGAGTAGGGACTGCCGGTATTATACTTGAAGAAGTTGTTACTGGAGTTGTTGATAATGATAGTGGAGATGGGGATCAATTGTAGGTTGAAAATAAAGAAAAAGGTGATAAGAATGGAGTTAAACCTAATCATTTTGTTGAAAATGATGAATGGAAAAAAGCAGTTCATGTTGAGTCCGTAGTTGAAGAAGAAGCGCCGTTCCATTTACTTCAATCCCCAGATACACTTGACATCGAAATAGTGCGGGAATGGGTCTCGGGCTCTGCTTTACTCAGACATCGCAGCGAATTCCGGCGACATTGTGAGAAGGGACGCGAGACGTATTTTGATGATGACAATACGCTATATGTGGTGAAGTATGGGGAATGGAACGGAAGTGAGACGATTGTACAAACCATGTCTATTGATTCCCCACAGTAAATGTTTAGACAAATAATTACAACATATTCATTACATTGAGATGTAATTGAAATGCTGGAGAAATAATAAACATTTGTATAATTTCACAAGAGAAATTGTGTTAGCATTGGATTTAAAGCAGTTGGTCATAATTGTAAAGGAGATCAGCATAAGTAATGAGAACCAACCATCAAACGGTGAACCTTACTAATGATATCAAATATAAAACTAAACTTTTGTTAGTGAAGATGTTGCGTATGTGTGCGTATGTGGGAAAGGGAGAGAATGTTATTACATGAATGAGTAGTATAGTATAAAGAACTTACCATAAAACAGATCCTGCGATAGCCAACGGTAAAATTTCATCGAAATGTAAAGGAAGATTCGAAGATGAATCAAATATGCAAGGGAAAGTCTGGATTGAGAAATAATAAAGCTTCTATTGTGTATAGAATTTTCGGTCCATATGTAGTGAATACTAGCTTCTAGAAAGTAGAACCAAAGAATAACGAATTGAGCACATTGTACGCCGGAGATGAAGAAGAATGAAACTTTGACAAGCAATTTCCAGAAGTCTATTTTCAACGTTGACAGACAGACGGTACCAATTGTTTTGGTTCTGACTTGGGTGCGTCTCACGTTTTCTTTGGAAAAAGTGTTGTGGAGAAAGTGTCCCTCAGTTTCGCTCCTGTCGTTGCAGTTCACACGTTTCTAATGCACGTCGTGGTGAATTTTCGACTGTGAATAATTGCACACGTGACTGTATACATGTATACAATGTACATCCAAAATACTTATACATGAAAGACAAGAAAAGAATATGAAGTTTAATGAAGTCGATTTAGATTGCTTCTTTGGCCTGTTAATGGAATTGCAAAGTTGCAAACCTACTGACACCAACGACTTTGTGAACTATCCAACGAAATGGTCTTTTTTAGTGAACTTGCATTGACACGTCATGAACGCAATCCAAATTGGCCGCACTGTACTTAAATTCTGTTCCTCGTTGACCACAATTTTGTTGTAATATGTATACATGTATAAATACACGTGTGAAGTTATGCACCGTTGGCAAATTAACCGCAGGGCCAGCTTTTGAAATGTTGTTCTAAAGACGGGAGTCTTGTTTCAAACAATGTTTTGGGAGCAGGAGATGCTCCATGACCACGGTGTCTTCGCAACCCAGGAAGACTCAGGGAAACAGGACTGAATTTCTTTTTCCGTTTACTTGGAGGCGCAAGTCGTGAAATGCTATTAATAAACACGAAGCGTACTAAATTATAATCATCATCATCTTAAGAATCCTCAGTATCAACATCGTCATCAACATAAGCGTCAACATCATCATATTTTTCTTCTTTTTTAAAAGACGGTGCAAACATCAGCGACCGTTGTTAGACAAAGGGAGCATTGCGTTATTCCAATATCTATTTTGTTCTCTATTTACCAAACTAACTCCTACTAGTGTTGAAGATTATGTACCATCAGAAGATGGATTATTTCCAACAGTTGAGCCTACTTCTGCCCCTCCACATGATAGTGAAGGAAATGATGATGAACAATTCGAAATAACCTCTCCCGCCTCCCAAGATATTGAAAGTAATGCATGCCAATCATTGTAATCTTCATTAATATAATTTTTATTTAAAAGGCAACGGCAACAACATGAAATTACCAATCTATCATCCTACATAATACTACCATCGTCATCATCATCGTCATCATCTCCATTTTGGACTACAGAAAATGAATGGCAGGTAACATAACCATCACCAGATTTAATAGATATTTAAATATCACCATCATATTTATATAATGAAATATTTCTTCTATGGGGTATTGGTATAAAAATGGGATATGATCAGTTTCATATATTAGAATATATGACATTACCAATAATGTTCATAGGACCTATAAAAGCAGCACATCTGATACATATTCATTTTTTCTTAAGATATCCATTTGTTATTATTTGGATTATAATTGTAATGGGATTATCTTTATTAGGAACTCCTTCTAATTTAAGAACAATTAATATTGCTGATGACGGCGAAAAAATTCAATCTTTTTGTAATCTAAATTATCGTGTACGTATTTTATATAGTGATACTACACTTATTACAAGAATTGATTTTGCTATTTTCATTACGAATGTTAGCATTACTATATTTGAAATTTTGAGATGGTTTAGAGAATCTGATTATGTGTCTTACAGAAAGTCAGCTGGTGGTACCGATGAAGGAAATTTTGGTCAATGTGCTGGTCGTTTAAGATGGTAATAATGTCCATAAAATGACAAAACATGATATACGAAAAGAAAGAGAATATCTCTTTCTTTCCATAATATGTATACATGTATGTATATATATATATAAATATATCTCAAATAATTTTCTTAGTCTTTTTTATCGATCGTAACGGGTGTGTGTGTGCTGTCAACTTCTTTCAAAATAGCTAAATCAAGTTATATACACAGATGTCTCGCAAAAATCGAAGGTTCAATCAAACTAATTGATCCTACTAATTGAAAACATCCAAATACTTGCGCTAGTATGCGTCAAACTACCAGGAGACAATTTTTCATCAGCAAGAAGTTGAACAGTTTTGTCATTAATTCCCACAGGCGGGTCAGCATTCCTGGAACAGCTCTAAACAATCATTGGTCACATTCTTGCCCAACATTTTTCACATCATCGTGGACACCGCTCACCAACCCGTACCCCAAACGAACATCTAAGTTCAAAAAATGGGTAAATCAGCCTTGTACTTATTGAAGAAGTTTATTTTCTATTGCCGTTTTTATCTAGGGATTTTTCGGTCAATCGTTTCAGATCGAATTTTCCAAAATGATGCATTTATAGTTGAACTCTTGGCGCTGGAACAGTACGATCTATAACTGAACGACTTCTACTAGATGCACTACCATCATTTATTTTATTCGTTCTTCCACTCCGTCTATTCGTTTGGTCTTGAACATGACACCCTCTTCGGACCGACACAGGCAAACCATCATCATCCTTGGAGCAGCTCAAAAGAATCATCATCAGACGATTCCCAATCATTTCTATTTCTCTGTGATCCATGTTTAGCTCTACAGTCTCTTGTATAAGTTTGAAACGATTACATTTCACAATCTCTTTCCAGTGTTTCTTGTCAGAACTCACCACCCGTACCAGGAAAGAACATGAAGATTCAAACAGATTTTGATGACGCAGAAAATGTTTGATGGCTCTTAGAATTGCAACAAACGAGACGTCCTTGTTCATAATTTGTTACCTTGCTATTTTAAGGATAGTATCCGCGATGAAAATAAACTGCATACATTTTAATTCGATAATTCTTCCACAACTGTTGTGAGACTTCATAATCTCTCAGAGAGTATGGGAACTATTGAAATATCTGGAGTTAACATTAGTCTCTGGATGAACGACACTAAGTGCTGAAAGATATTCAAGCGTTGGTATAATGACATGTTTTTCTGAAAAATGACTCAGTCTTTTTATCATATATGTTACTTCTTTCTTTGAAAATTAGATGAGATGAGGTGGTAGATAATTATGTCTAAGTTAATTGACATGAAAAAGAAGTTTTCCAGGCTCAACAAGAAGAGAAGCAAGTTGATCATTGTTGTTTTCAATAGCAACTTTCTTCCATCCACCATACGTATCAAATTCGTCACGACTAGAAAAGCATCCCAATGATATGACTAGGCCCTTATTGTTTGTTTTCAAACACTGGATTTATAACAGATTGTGGAATTTAGAAAAAACCAAAGCTACGTCTTCTTCGTTCTTGTGAACAATCATTGCATCGAGAAATGCATCAAACGTTTTCTCACACAAACTTAGACGAAGAATCTCTGCACGAGAAACCATACACATTGATAGAAAGTCGGAAAACACAGTGTGTACAACTAACTTGTTTAAAATATGTAAATCTATTCGTTGAAATAAAATTTCAGCAATATCAGCTCTTGTACATACGTAAGATGTAGGTCTTTTGAGATTCATATCACCTGAATCATTATTGGTGGAATTTACATCGTCCTTTCCGAATTGACAGAAAATTGAGGACTGACGAATTGGGAATAAAATATTCTTGAAGTACAAGTTTCCCGTCCATCTCATATTTGGACAGGTAATTATTTTCTTCAAACTTATCAACTTTGACAGAGCGATAACGGTCAATGATGCAGGAAAATGTTGATTTGTGTTGAAGGGATGGGCGTCTGTTGTGATGGAGGTTATCGTGAAAGTTAAGATGGCGTTCTTCATATATTATATGGTGATGATGGAATCGATCCGTATAAGTCGAGATGTTTACAAAAACAATTCCCCGGCAAGTTATGAACAAAACATGTTTCGGAAGATGATCATGAGGATGGTGTTCATTATGATAAAACGGGAGCGGAGGACAGTTACAACAAGAAGAAGGAATTTGTTTTAATATATATATACATCGCTCACAAACTAGCAAAGTTATACACCAGGTAAGGAAAGGAGAAATTGTTTACGTTTTAATAACAGAAAAGATTTATGTCAAATATATCAGCATGCTATTCCGTCTTTAAGCTTTCTCTTGAGGTTGTTAGCTTTGTGTCTTATCTGCGACACATTTAGAAAATCATTTGGAATGGTGCTTTCTTGAAAAGACATTCTTTCCCTCAACGTAGAACGAACTAGATGCGGTGTAATTGTATTGTTTTCGAATAAAATCTGCAATAAGATATCTGAATACAACTTGGTGCTCACCCTACGACTTTTATTATACTTTCGAGTAGCACCACAACCCTCCGCATCACCTTCATTTACATCGTGATGCGTGCCACCCACCTCATTGTCGACATTCATTGTTTGTGATATGTCCTGCGGGGACGTCCTCAAACTACAACCAATATCATGGCCGTCGTCCTCATTCTCATAAACAACACAACAAGAAGTCGATAAAACGTTCCAAGTATTTCGTTGTTTCAACATACGATACAACGTTGAAATTTTGGCTGCAATCTGCTTCTCAAATGGTAGAATGTATTGTTATGGGTCCGCTATTTGCAGCGCCTTTCTCATCATAGCGGTACTCATCTTTTTACTGGAATATCTCGGGCAGATTTAGAACCATTACTTTATTTGCTCCTCATACTTTGTAATACTACTAATTTCCACGGAACCTCCCCTCTTTGGTTTACGCGCCAAACCGCCCGTCCAGATATCATTCATCAACACGGAGCGAACAGAGACAACTTTAATACTAGATTCAAGTCTGCTCTCATGAAAATATCTATCACATCTTTATTATATATCGTACTACACGCACTATCCACTGCCTTACTCAGTGTGGAATTATCTTCTAGGACCTTTTCCCATCTCACGTAATGTTCATCTCTTCTATCCCCTGATCTGTATTATCTTAAACATTTTGCACACGTAAATGTTTCATTTTTCTTCCAAACTTTTGTACTTCCAGCTTCAATGCTTTCTGACTCCATACCAGTTTGTTCTATATCATCATTCAACCCTTCATGTGACTAGAGTTCAGCAATCGCATCTCCTGCCATTTCAACGTCCTCATAATGATCAGCGGTTGCACTTGCTTTTGAAATGTTGAAAATGTCATTACCGTACCTATCATCGCGTTCCAGCTCCATTTATGCAGTTGAATCTGCTGCTGTTGTCAGTTGGTTAATCACGTGACAAAGATTAAAATAATGAATGCTATTCATATATACAATACTGACACCGGTTTCCAAACGGGTGAAGATACTACAGTCAGGAGATGAGATGAATCTATTGTTCACATGCCTCAAGAAAGCTACCTCATGCGTCCTATTCACCGATCGGCCTGAACAATATCCCACTGCATTGTCATTAGACTTGAATTCATTCCTATTATTGTTTGGATGCTACATGACATACTCCAACTACACGGCTTCTTCTTTATTCAAATCTCTCTCCCTTTATTCATCAGACTGGTCAATCGCTCGACTTCCATCCATTTCATCAGTCACCGCCTCACTTCTATAAGCAATAAATATATACTTGCGACATGAGGATCCCGAGTATTGATACACATTTGCATACCAGTCCCCAATTCCTTTCTTCTCAATATCCATTTCCCCCACATTTTCAAGTGGAGCTAGGTTTTTTCTCTTAACCATTTTTGTAACACTTCATGATTCCGATTTATTACGATAAGCTCAATCGCTTTGTTCGGTAACCCTTTATAAAATGTGAGCGCTTCAATCACATCGTCAGGAACAATGACGTCAAGTTGTCTTTCATTTACGAAAAGCATGAGATACCTTTTCGCTATGGCGAAATGGGCGTCAACCATGTTTTTTCCATCCTGTAGCTCAGGATGAATTATTCCCTTCAAATAAAATTACTGCCTCTCACAGATGCCTGTCGCAATCGGCCCAAAAACGTCATTCTCATAACAGTGGGAAGTGTCTGAAACTACCCATATCTGTTTACAAAAAGGTAGTTAATGTCGTATCCGATAAATGAGTGCCTCGAAAATACTGGCTGATTCATTTCAGTCTTGGGTTGTCCCATTTTGAACAATGTGATCAACTAAGAACATCTGTAGCTGGTCCTTTGTATGCACATCCATTTCTATAACCCAGCTATCTTCTTGGTATTTTTCACTGCTGTTCTTTCGTGAATTTCGTCGATTTATTTTTTTCAGTTTCATTCTATCTGTTTCCCTTCACTTTTTTCACACCTCCTCCTCATCTGTCGCCCTATAAAACAAACCAGCCTCATGCCACGATATACCGCGTTTCTCAAATAATTATACTATGGATTCCCGGTGTCGCACTGGTTCTAACTTCATCTTGTAATCCATAAAACATACACAACCAGTGCCAGAACTTCTATTTTGCACGTCTGTCATTATATCTCCTATTCTTGTTGTTTGTATCAACTATCTTTGTACGTGACCCATGTAAAGCTTTATTTTGTTCATACTATCATCAATTACTACATCCAGTTCAGTTTTTTCCCACAATATCACCCCTTATTTATTCAAGTACCGCAAACACAGATAAAAATTCCATGCATCTAACCCTTTCCTGCAATGAACTAATACCGTCTAATAATGCAAAATTTATGTTTTGAATAGGATCGTCATCTTCCGACGATATATGTGATATATAATTATATTTCAAGAAATCCCTGACACTATCAAATTTTGAGAGGTAGTAGCTCTGTTTCACTGTACCAAATATTTCCCCTTCAACTAACTGTCGCATATTTCCCAAATTTTCATATACAAGCGCATTGAGAATGTAGTCAAGGCATGCTCTTATTTTTCCATCTTCCTTTGTTATTGCTTTCAACACTTGCATAAATAAAGATCGCCCAAGTTTTCGTGTATCAGAAATTACGGTCTCTTCTTGAACATATTTTGTCCACATACTCTCCATGAAAACTTTCCTGAAGACTGCTGGAATTTTTCAAATTTCCCCGTTTGACCTGACCGTTTTTATCTTCCAGCTCATTGATTGTACATTGTCCGGTCGCAGCATGAACATTACAGCCTGATTTATTTTTTTGTTTGTGAACCAAGATCTTGCCCTTTACTATTTTGCAATGACACCATTGTTATTTGAATCCAACCAGTCGTCCCGCGCTTTTTTCCTTTCAATACAAAACGCTCGACTTGGTTTTATTTTCTGCAATTCTTCCGCATCACCATTCCATTACCTTTTTCGCATCCCACAACCCTTCACGATTTTCCATACTCATACTCCCATTTCCATACTCATTTTCAACATTTCCTACACCCTCTTTCTCCAATATGGGCTCATCATGAAACATATCGTCTTCACCATCACCGCTTATGCTACTCATCAGTCGTTTCTGTACGTAAACAGCAGGAAGATATGAAAAGAGACACGTTCGTAACACGCGTTTTTCAACACTTCCTTTGGTACCTTCAGTAACACCTTTAACATCCCGCCCACAATGGCATTACCGGTACACTACTCGTCTAACAGTGCTTTGTAGAAGGCTTCCCCATCACACAGGAAAATATGCATTGCCACTCGTCGGGTACATACATCCATGGCTTTGACGAGTGCCTTTTTGCATTTAAGTGGTATTTCCCGCACTGACCCGTATGTTTGTAAATGCACAGGTAGGTTGGTGGATGTGATACGCGGGACTTTCGTAGATTGAAAAAGTTTGCGGGTTGCAGCAGAAAATGCTTTTTTCCATACCTGTGTTGTGTACAATAAATCAGTACATCCATGTTGATAACAGTTTCATCACCGTTGTCAGTAGTTTCACATGTTATAAAAGAATACATTTTGGAACACGTGGTGAGAGGGAAGAACGGGGTGGATAGTGATAGTTCCGTGCTACATCCTGTTAAATGGATATTTTGGTCGTTTCCTAAAAAAGTGACCTTCGTTTCGGAAAAATCTTGTACGATCTCCCCTCCTCTTCAAATGACTGAATCAGACTTGCGCATTAATCATTGCTTTATCAGGGTTCATTAAATAGTTGTTGCAATTGGTAATTAGCTGCGACATGGCCGTCCATTTTGCACAACGAACAGGAATGCGAGCGCAGTTTGCGGCAATTTGGACCCTTCTAGTACCAATTATTTTCACGCTTCCCGGAATTCTTCACTGGCCCACCTCGGGGAGGTGCGATGGATTTTGGTACTTGTAAGTTTTGTCGGATTCCAACAAGGCCTTTTGACCGAATCAGCACATCGTCAACATCAGCTTGAGTGGGCAGGGGAAAGGTTCCTTTTTCGTACTGCGCCTTTCAAGAAGTAGAAAGATACCGACGTACAATGGAATTATGTTCATTGGTGGATCTGAATTGCTCAGAAATCACTGCGATTCCATACCAGCGGGAAACCCTGTTCCATTTTTAGAGTAGGAGCAGTATGCTGGTGGCATTTGATTAGTATCGTACAGCTTCACCACTGACTTGTTTACACATTTATACCATGTTGTACGACGAGGTACGCCGCTTGGGCTCGAACTAGCTATTTGAATTTCCACTGAACCGGTAATATCATCCCCACTTGAGGAATTATTGAACAATTTATTCGCGGGCGCAAAGACATCTACCCCACACTTTTAATGCACAGAGCCTGTTGTGTTTTGGATCTTGCCTTTAAATTAGCTGCCCTTCGTTGATATTATCGACGCATATCCCTTTCACAGTCATCACCCTATTCTGTACAATCCGCGTTGTCCGCGTTGTCCGCTGTCTCCCTGATTCGTTCATCACTTCCTCATCCTCGATCTCCGCGGAGGGATATATACACATGGATCAGAGTCCATATCGTCTGGTATATATTCCTTACTTACTCCCCCAACATCTTTATTATAATCTCCCGAATTTGGGGATGGTCTACGACCGTACAAACGAAAACCCTCTTTTGTTTCGTAGAAAATAGGCGACGGTGAACGAGGAGGTAGTGCTGGAGACTGTGAACAAGGAGGTGGTACTGGCGACTGTGAAGGAGGAGGTGGAGCTGGCGACGGTGAAGGATGCGGTGGATGTGGCGAGAGTGAAGGAGGAAGTGGATCTGGCGACGTTGAGGGATGAGGTGATTGTGGTGGGGAAGGAGGAGGTGGTGGTGGCGACCGTGCACGATGAGGAGGTGGTGGCGACAGTGAACAGCAATGTGGTGGTGGCGATGATTTTCGTTCTGTATTCCGTTCAGTTGAAGATTGTCGCATCGTTTGTTCTTCTTTTGACTTTTTTCTCCTTGGGAAAATTTTCTTCTTCTTCCGTTATCGAGAAAGAAAAATTGGGGCTTTCAATAACGATATGTTCAGGGTTGAACGGTCCATGTTATTTCCATGAAGACATCTCGTCATTCTTCTCAGCTTGTTTGATAGCCTGAGATAGTACTTTTATGGATCTCTCTGCACGTTCCGGATCTGTGCCCCCTCGATCCGGATGCACTAGAAAACAATGTTTGCGGCATATTTTTCGAATCAAATTGAGCTCCCAAGTGTTAGTTACGTCCTCCGCAAAAATATTTCAGTGACAGTTGTGCATTCGTCGATATTTTTAATATGAAAAAGCGCTTCCTCATGTGACTTCGGAAATTTTTCCATTTCGTGCTTTCAGGAAAGGGTACAAACGGTACTTTACAGGGCAAAAAAGGAGGGGAAATTTGGGTACTGGAAGTTGATAAATTAGTTGTATGCCTGATCTGACTTACAGGATGAAAATCAAGCTCTGAATGGAACAATTTTCATGTAACTCTCGCCCACCGACAACAGATTCTTGCCATCCCCTATTTATTCATATGCTTACAACTTTCATACACATGTTCGTTCAGAATAGAATCTGCCACAGTGTAATTACACAATTTAGACCTTATCACTCACACACTCTCTAAAAATTGGACATGTCAGGCATAAACTTGATGTTTTGTTCTAATTGTTATTTACAATTAATTACACCTTCCCTTTTCGATAATTATTATCGAAAAGGGAAGTTGTAATTGAGATAAAGTGTAAGCCATAAATGAATCTAGGTATATCACACCAAAGAAGATTGAAAAAGTACCAATTCAACCCGACCGAATCAACCAGTAGCAATCAGAACGAAGATGGCACAATCCGTGAACAACTTTCTTGAAGAAGCAGCTGTATATGGTGAAGAAGCATTTGTGGTAGCGTTTGGATTAAAATGGTTAGTATTGTTGGTCTAGAGGGGAGTAGACATACGTCTGGTGGGTCTTTTCTTGGTAAATCACCGACAGTATAAATACCAGTCCCGAGATCAGTGGGAATGTATTTCTTACACGTGCGACATATCACACTGTTAGTAATTACTAACGTGCTGGAACTCGAATTGCTTTTTCAATCAATTCGGTAGCCAAAAACGTAGCGTGCACCTGCTGGTTTAGCGAATCTCGAAAAGTGCATGCAGAACCTGCGTAAATCACGCAAACGTCCCGATTGTATCTAATGGAAGGTTCGACAGGCATGGTTCTCTCCCACGAGCCCCCGACTGTTTGTTTGAGATTTTTCGACTAGCTCAGGTAACAACGTATTACAAATTCATCACCTCAAAGCTTACATTTGTAAAACTGCTCAACACGGCTACAAATTATGCAACAAAATACACCATGGAAATAAAATTCCCTCAATTTTGTCTCAACAGCCTAAAACTAATTGTTTACTCGGATGTTTCCTTTATGAACAATCTTGATTTTTCGTCCCATCTTGGATTTCTGTGCATGATAACCGAAAAAGATAACACTATTATCCCGCTCATCTTCCGTTGATACAAAGACAAACGACTTTGTCGCTCAGCCATGGAGGCGACAGTCATAACTTTTTCGGACTTATTCGACTCTTCCTTTACGCTATGGACAGAACTGCGTCAACTTATCAACCAACACATACCATTGAAACTTCATCCAGATTATAAATCGCTCTTTGAAGTCATAAACAAGGGAAGCAGAACTTCTGAAAAACGACTTATACTCGATATCGGAGTGAACCGTGATGGATTTTGATCAAAAAATCTATCCAATAGTGGATTTGTTAAGAGCGAAGAAAGTCTGGCTGATGGTCTAACGAAACCAATGGCACAAGAAACGATCCGAAAAGTATATATCTACCAACACACACCGGTCAACCCAATGGATCGTCAATAACTCCCCCTTTCTCTACTTCTGCCTTTTCATTCTCCCGAACGGTATTTTTCAGTAAAAAAGAAATTGGAAAAAGCTGCATTTTTTGAAAATCAAACAATACCACTTTTATCCATTTCTTTCTTAAAAACATTTAATTAAAATTTTACAATCATTACAATGGTGCTTGGGAACTTTTGAGACTTTGAATAATAAAGATTCCATACTTTAAAATTCATTGGTTTTAGGTAGGGCAGTGTCGTAACTCTGCAAGTTACCTTCAACGTGTAGTCAACTCCCGGGACGCACGTAGCTGTGCGTAATTCATTCTGCTATTGAGAGTTTTATGCAGCGTGTCATTCAAACACTATCATACAGTGTGCGCTGTGCTTACTGCACTCAGTCCAACTTGGATACGCCGGCTTTCACCTGTAAAATCAAATTTTAACTCTCCTAATCGACGCCTACCGCACGGTTTTCTTGTTCTGAGCAAGGAAATTTTGAAAAACAAAAGATAACAATAAAAACTATCCGCAAACGAACTATATCTTACTAGATTCAACCAACCCGTGACTTAATTCGCATTATAAACGTTTCGGTCCAAGCGTTTCAATCTCCGTTGTGCACTGAGTCACTTTCACATCCTTCGTTCACGACCTTCTTCATCAGGTCAGTGAATGGAGTGGTCAATAGTGGCTTAGTGATTACGTCTGCTAAAAGTTTCTCAGTTGGGATATACTTCAGCATGATTTACCCACTGAGTACCTTTTCCCTCAGATAATGATAACGGAGGATGATGTTCTTGGACGTAGGAAACTTCCCTTCTCCGTTACTAGCGCGATGTACTCGTTGTTGTCTTCGTACAGCACCACAGCTTTAAATTGCTTCGATTTCAACTAATCTAACATTTTACTGAACCATATTATTGTCCTGGTCGCAGAATTAGCAGCGACGTACTCTCCTTCTACCGTTCTTTGCGCCATAATAGACGTCGTTTTGATGACCAGTCTATCAAGTGTCCTCCAATATAAATGAATATCCCAGTTGTTGACCTGCTCATTTCGACATCCTCTGTCCATGTCGGGTCTAAAAACACTTTGAGTTATTTCTATTAGTCTCCTTTTCCATAAAGCAGACCAACACCTGCCGTCCCTTTTAAATATCTCAGAATACCGTTTGCTGCATTCCAGTGCGCCTCGTTACGGCTTGACAAGAATCTAGCCATTTAGGCAACATAATACGCAGTGTCCAGTCTGGTGCATATGCTGAGGTACAGAAAGCACCCAATGAGCTTCCGGTACCGGTACTCCTTCCGTCCCTCCCCTTCATCTGTGTATACAAAGTTTTGGAAGTCGGTACAGTTAGAGAGTGAACCCAATTTCGTTTTCCTGTCCGTCATGTTGAATATCTCGAGCACGTTTTCTATATAGATCTTTTGTGTTACGTGTATACCCTGTTCTCCGTGAACAATTTTCATTCCTAGAAACCATTTCACAGCCCTCAGGTCAGTCATCTTGAGGTTATGGTGCATAACCGCTTTTGCTTTTCCCAATGTGTTCGAATCCCTTTCCTTTATTAGTATGTCGTCCACATACACTAATAGAACAAGTTCAAATTTGCCGTTCTTAGTTTTGGTGTACAAAAACTGGTCCGCCTCGCTCTGCGACATCATGTATGTTATATACCTTTCCCCGCAAAACCCATCAAGGAGTTGGATCCAGATTCCTGGTGCCCGTTCAACACCATAGAGCGCATTCAAAATTGTTACGGATTTAACCTCTGGAATCAGGTTTTCAAACACGGTTGGCGGTTTGACAGCATGGTCCAGAACTACAGTCAGGAATTCCGTGTCTATGTCCATCTGGTGAATTTTAAAATTATGTTTGATGGCTGAAGAAAGTAGGAGCCTTAACGATGATAATCTTCATACAAGCGCATAGGTGAAGTTGTAATCCAATCCTTAGGATTGCTTATAGCTCTTTCCCACCCATCACGCCTTATGTTTTACCACATTCCCGTTTTCATCTTCCTTTATTTTGAATATCCATTCAGTTTCTATATGTTTTCGTGTATACGGCGTGTCAACGATTTCGTGAAGTTTTAGCTGTTTAATTGCTTCAAGGTAGTTTTTGCATGTCTTCATCCATTTATCGGCATGTTCCGATAGAATTGCTTGCTTGAAAGTCTCAGGTATTTCAGTGTTGTCCATCGTCGCTGCTGCGTGCAGCATTGATTCCACATTTACATTCACTTTGTCTCTATCACCATTTTGTTGAATCTCCTGCTGGGTTTGTGTGTTGCTTGATGTTGGAGCCGGCGCATTCTTTCCAGCTGATTATCCTGCTGTTTTAGTTCGTCTGATGTTTCCGCCGTTTGTTGTGATTTATCCTGTACCTCTCGTTGAGCCTTTTGTTCCACTTTTGTTTCGTTTTTAGAGCCGGTGGGACGACTGCGTCGTTTATTTACCTTTTCCTCAACTAAACCATCACCCTTGGTGCTAGTACCAGTTGAAATTTCTACTCTTGGAAGACGTGCCATGATCTTGGCAGCTCTGGCCGTTCGTGTAGATCCTCCATCAGAAACCTGTCTCGGCTTTTTTATTCTCCTATAGTTGATGTGATCTACTCTAGATTTGTAGCCCAGCATTATATCTTTGTCATCAATGAACAACTTCTCGTTTTTCTCTTCTATAAACTGGACGTCCCTAGCGTATACGATCGAATTAGTGGGAGGGAAATATATCTTGTATCAGAGCAGCCCTTCTGCCATGCCCACCAGAAACCCCTTTTCGGCTGTGACATCTAGCATAATTCTGTTTTGGAGGGGTTTGTAGATGATAGCAATGCAGCCAAATGGTCGTAACACTTTCAGTTCAGCTTCTTTCTGGAAGAAGCGCCCGTATGGCGTTTCTTTGTTGTTAAACGCACTTGTAGTGAAGCGGTTCCTGATTGTATTCGAATTTAATACAGCACGTCTTTGTTTTCAAAAATGAATGCCTACATTCAGAAGGCGTAATTTTGGGGTGTATGTGACATGTACTAGGCCATGCGAATTTTGTGGGTCCGTGTAGGATACATACATAAAACTACGGTGTTTGAATGGTTACGGATGGTAACTGAAGGAAACATCTACACATTTTGAAGATAAACTGTATGGCGCATGCACTGTGGTATACA